>JAWWLV010000045.1:1470114-1524242 GCA_035041135.1 Platyrinchus mystaceus
GGTGGGTGAAGGCAGGGCTGTGGTGTCTGCAGGGCTGGGAAATGCTGCCTGCAGTCCTGTGCAGTCCAGACCTGCTGGCCTGGAGAGGATCCTCACCAAATTCCCTCTGGAGCGAGCTCCTGTACCAGGTGCTTCCAGTCTCAGTGAGACCAGCTGACCCTGGGCTGGAGCAGGTCCATAATCCCACCTGAGACTCCCCATGGCTTTGCCTTTTTAAGCTGAGGCCCATCTGATGCTCTTTAACCTCTCCTGATGATTTAACCCACCATGAGTCTCTTCCTGATGTTCTGGGATGCAGGTGGGAGATGGCCAAACACACCCACATCCTCTCTGGTCATGAAGACTTACAAATGCAGGATCTGGTGCTGCTGTTTGCATGGAATCATAGAATCATTAAGGTTGGGAAAAGACCTGTGCAGGAACACCGGGTCAGTGGCATGTCAGAAAAAACACTTGCAAAATAAAACCTTGTTTTGGAAACACCCCAGAACTCCCCCCAAAACCTGCTCTATCAGAACATGCAGCACTGCTCACCAGTCAACTGGATCCGCTCGTCCTCTGCTGCAGGTGAGTTAAAAGCAACGTGTCGAAATATGGCAGGGAATTTAATTATTTGGAAATGATGTGGAGGAAGGGAGGGTCAAACCTGCTGGATAATTTATTCATTACTAATATTTCCAGAGGCTGTAATTGAGGTGCTCTTTTAATTGTCCCAGCCACTCCAAAAAAAAACCCCAGCTTTTCTAATAATGGCTTCGAAAGTAACTGTCATTCAGCTGTATAAACCTCTATCAAAGTTGGCTTTTGACTGGCTGATGGTATCACCCACTGCCTTGACTTTATTTTAGCTTATTAAAATTGATCCTAAATAAACCTGATATGCCCCAAATTATTTTTCCTTAAATTAATTGGAATGCAATTTGTTCTCAGCTAGATTTGCTGCCATGTTGCATCTCGCAATGCAAACACGAGTTTGTTGGGTCACTCTAATTAATTTGATTTTGTATCTCAGCCCTCCTACCCATCACCAGCACTAAATGGAATTATTTAGAAATAACAGAGATAATGCTGGCAAAATAACATGCCGTGACAGGACCAAGCTTTGCTTCTTTAGGAGGAAAAAAAAAATAATAATACACAACATATTGAGGTAGTTTATTTTTTGATTAAATGCTTCTGCTTTGCCTCGGCATTTATCTTTCTGAGACAGCTCCAGATCAGACCAAATGCATCATTCCATTAACATTATCTCTCTGTACATTTGAGTGGGGGTCCCCAGATAATAAATGGTTACAACGTGCATGGCCAGCTTACACCTCCAGCAGCTGTTATTCCTTCAGTGAGGATTTGTCCAAAGGTGTCAGGAGGTGGGGAGGGAAGGGGGAAGGGATGCTGCTTGCCTGGTTGTTGGGTGAGGAGTCAAATGGCTTCAAAGAGGTGGAGTGGAGCTACTTAATTCCCAGGCCCTAATGGAGACATCGGGGCCGGGAGCTGCACGAGGTGACCTGGGTTTGAAGAGATGACGTTGAGTCGTTTCGTTCAAAGGCTTTGACTCAAGTGCTGAGAAACTTCGTGATGTGAGGCAGCCCTGCAGCCAGAGAGCTTGGTCTGGGTGGAAAGAGAAAGGGGAGAGAAGTAGGTGTTGCAGATGATCCAAAATATGAATCAGAGAATCACAGAATCAACTGGGTGGGAAAAGACCCTCGAGATCATCCAGTCCAACCCTACCCTGTCACCCAGCCCATGGCACTGATGCCACATCCAGTCTGTCCTTGAACACATCCAGGAACGGTGACTCCACCCCCTTCCTGGGCAGCCCATTCCCATGGCTGATCCCTGGGAGGAGTTTGGGATGGACAGACTCCCCAAAGGAGCACATGATGGTTTGGGTGGTAGGAAATATCCAAAATAATCACGAGTGTGAGGAAGGTCAGTCATTGCCCCTTTTGCTGTCCCTGAATGAAGGAACTCTTCCCATGGGGTTGGGAAGTGGAGGAGGCAGAGAGGTGGAGATCTCAGCATGATTTAGACACAGATTAAATGCTGGTGATGGGAACATCCACAGGAATAACAGAGAAATTCCAAGGGAGTTCCCCTACAGAGGGGAAGCCTCTTGTCCCAGATTTTGCCTTTGTGACTGCGGGTGGTGACTCCAAACATCCTCAGTGTCTACAGTCAAAGGCTGAACTCCAGACCAACATCCTGATCTGCTTGGCAATCTGCATCCACTCAGAGGTGGAAAGAGCTAAAAGAAATGGGTTTAGAGGGGAAACAGGGTTAGAATTTGTACTCTTGAGGTGCTGGACCATCAGTTAATAGCGCTGCAAGGGGGTCACAGGTCTTCAAAGCTGTTCCCTTGCACAGCCCATTTTCACCACAGGTGGATCCACCCAGCACAGGGTAACGGGAGAGCAAGTCAGGGTGTTTTGTACAGGTCCTACCAGTAAACAAAGTGGAGAAGGCAGCTGGCCTGTTGTTATACATGTGTGTACATATATTTTTTAAGCTTTTAGGAAGGGCTGGCTGAGCTAGCCCCATTTCAGCCTTAGAGAGAGGAGACACTTGTGAATATGGGAGCATGTTAAGGGGTGCTTTTTAAAGGGCCCAGCAGCACCTTTGTGTCTGTAATCCCAGGATACTGGTGTGACTGAATACCAACTATTTAACAAGTGATCTTGTTCATCAGGGAAATGTCTTTCTCTTCCCCTTCCCATTTATGTCTTCACTCACCCTGCTCCACTCCCCCCTGTTTTCTGTCATTTCTCCTTCTGTTCTTCCTCTCTGATACCATGGTGATGGAGCTGACATATAAGAATAGCTATTCTTCACTGGGGTTCCCACAGCATCCCAAGATGAGCTTATGCTTCTCCCCCTCTCTGTCTCCCACGTTCACTAAGTGGGTAACTCTGTGTGCTGCCAACCCCACATGCTAAAAAATATGGGCTAGCCTTCCCCCCCTCCTCCCTTCCTCCTATCCCCATGCAATTGGCTTAAAAACATGAATTGCAGCAACAAAAAAAAAATAATCACGAATGTTTGGCTTGGTTTGTATAATTTTCTGTTATTTTCTTTGAGCTTGGTGTTCTAAGAAAACAAACCTTTCCCCATGTGCTGCCTATCAGAGCCCACTGCTGATTTGGGGCAGTTTGACAGGCAGTGAGATGATTTTAGTCCTGAAAGTTTTTGGGAGTGGGTGGCTGGATGGATGTTCCCTGAGTGAGGAAAATGCCAAAGCTACGTAGGAAAGAGGCTTTATAAATATCCCTATTGAGGAGTAGCCACGAGTGACGTCCACAATTAGCTGTGAGAGTTTTGTAGTCTGTGAAGTGTATTTTGCATATCCTTTTCCCAACGTCTGAGGGAGGCAAACTTCCCAAAATACCTTTCTAGATTATTACCAACTGCAAGGGCTGGGCAGGGCTGGGTCATCCAGGGAAAATCTCTAGCCTGGCTCCTATCCTGTCTCCTGCGTTTGTGGTACCCACTGGAGCATCCCCCAGGAGCTGCATCACAGCAGCAAGTCTGGCCCAGGTTCTGAAATCCCAAATTAAAGCCCTAATCTCTGGATTAGGCCCTTCCTCTCTTTAGGATGTCTTATTTTGTTTTGGGTTTCTTCTGATTTGAGAGTTGCTTCTCCTTAGCTCAACCAGCAGCCCCTTTCAATGCCATGTGCCCCCAGTGTTGGCATCCAGCCTTCCCCTCTCACCTCCCAGACTCCAGCTCCTCCTGCATATCCCTGTCCTGCTTTCCTCTGCCTTTCTACCCGTTTCTCCATCTCATCCCTCCACCCCCAAAACCTCCCCACTCCTTATCCCCCCCCTCCTCCCGTGCTCTCCAGCCCTCCGGAGCAGGGATTGATTGCTCTTCCTATTGGTATTGTCCTCCGAAATGAAAAAAACAATGAGTTTGTCTGACTTTCCCTGGTTGTATCTTATCACTCCACCTGCCTGCTCCCAGTATTGCTCCCAATATTACTCCCTTTCACTCGTCTCCTGCGGTTTAAAGTAGCCCCTCTCAGGCGTCCTCCCCTCATTTAATTCGACAGCCCCAGCCTGTGTTTTATACTCCCCTTATCATTATGGGCTGACTGCTCCCCTGGCTCCCTTCTCAGCCTGCCCCCGTCCATCTGCCCCTCTCCCTCGTCCATCCCCCTTCTGTTTTGTTTGGACAAACGACAGCCTGGGTGTGACCGGCGGCGATAATGGTCGGCAAATATTTGAAGGGAGAAGGAGAAAAATCGTTCCCTGGGGAGTTTTCCAGGGGGGAGGGCAGAGGGTGAGTGGAGGGACGGCTTCGGAGTTGGCGGGGAGGGGGGAGGCTGGGGCAGGGAGAGGGTGGGTGGGTTGGGAAGATGTGCAGATGATGCTGTCGGCCTCAGTACATCATAAATCCCCCTCTGGGATGTGGGATGAGCATCCCTGGGTCTACTTGGAAAGACAGGCTCCACCTGCCATGGCACCTTGCTGGTAAGGTGGAGATGGGAAGGGACAGAGCAGGGAGAAAAAAGTAAGGAAATTACAACAAAGAGAGGAAATTTGGGCTGAATAACTCTGGAAATCCTCCTGTAACTCAGCTGAGGTTGGTGAACTTGTGTCTGAATCCAGGTGCTGACAGGGACTGGGGCACATACCGATGGGAAGGAGCTCTGGAGAGGGAGGGGACAGCCAGACCCTGCAGGGCTCTGAGGCTCCTGTGAGTTGCTGGGTTTGACCCTGGGACAGTGTGAAAGGAGATTTTGCTTCCCCCCCGAAAAACATCCAAACAAGTGAGGGAAAAAAAGGAAGGCAAATCTCACCTCTGTTTGACACTGTGCTGTGTCAAGGGCTGGGAAGGGGCAGGCGTTAGATAACTGAGAAAAATGTTATTTAATAAATGCCCTACTAAGAAACCTGCCAAAAAAACCTGTCCCTGCAAGGACTGGCAGGGAAGTTAAGGGAGTTGCCTGAGGCTGTAAGGCAAATCAGTGGCAGAGGAGAAAGGGCACCTTGCACAGCTCTGCTCCACGCCAGGACACCCTGGGTTTCTCAAATAAGCCAATGTGCAAAATCCCGGGACTCCACAGAAATGTTGGATAAAGCACAAATGGAGAATGGCTGAGATGGACCCTCTCAAGGGCTTTTTCTCCACCCCTCGTTCGAAATTGGCTGCAAAGATGCTACAAACACAGGGGAAGGCAGTGGCCAGGTGACCGAGTGTCACAATCCTCTTCCCTGGGAACTTCTCTTACATCTTTTTGACAGCACTTCTGCCTCATTTTCTATCGACACAACCCTTCCTGAAGCTGGTGAAGCTGCCAAAATCTTACGGCGTGACACCCCCGGCAGCCAGAACCCAGACCAAGAACTGAGCTCACCCTGGCCCTCCCCGGGGATGTCACAGCGACAACCCAGAGCCCTGGACGAGCTTTAAACCGGCTCTCAATGAATTTCCCCCCCCCCTCCGCCCCAGCATGATGAAGACATCCTTTGTCAGCGGCGGGGACGGTAATGGTTCCCCAGGAGGGGCCAATTTTCTTTCGTGTGCCAACAGAGAGGGGCGAGTTGGAAGGACCTGAAAGACTGGGTGGCAGAAGGGGGTGAAGAAGAGACCCGGAGGAACAAGATTATAAGTTAGCAGCTCTCTCCCCGGGCTGTTTTGGGGGTTTTTTTATAAGGTTTCGCCCGGTTTGAGGGATTTTTGGAGCTGCCACCAAGCTCGGTCGCTGCAGGTGGCGCTGCGATGTTGGGTTTTAGCGGTGGCTGCGCTCGCTCAAGCCCGGAGCCTTTAACAACCAGCTCCGGCTTTCAGCAACTTAAATACCGTGTTGGTTTAACGAACTTGTAAAATGGCGGGGCAAAATAATGATAATAAAATCCCCAAACAACCCAATTTAGATTCTTACTTCTCTCTTTCTTTTTTTCCCCCCAGTTCTTATTTCTTTAAATTAGCTCCTCTGCTTTGTTATTGGAGTCTTAAAGTGTACAGATCCATATCCTTGGAAAAAAATAGGTGTTTTCTGTTCTTTGGGTGCTGATGGGAGTGATCCCTGTGTGTGGCTCAGGTAATAAGGCATGAAATGAAAGGATGTGTGTGCTGTTTGCTGCCTGCAAACATCTCCTGGTTGCTGGAAAGGGAGGAACAGCAGAGGGATGCAGAGATGCTGTTGGCATCCAGGAGTTCATGAGCAATGCAGGGTGTTTTGGGGGCAGCAGGAGGGAAATCAGGCTGTTTGGATGGAGACAACATGATTTTGCCTCTTCCCAGAGAATGCTGAGAGCAGCTTGGGTGCTGTTTGGTGGGTTTTCCCCCAGGAACGGAGCAGTGGGGGTGCTCAGGTTCTCTCCATGATTTTTTGCTGTGACCTGGGGGGGGGTGGGGGGTGAGAAATATCCACTTGATGACAACTGGGTGAGCCTGAACCCTCCTTGTCCTTGGGCCCTTTTACTGCAGCTATTCAAGGGTCAGGGGAGGTCATTTGGGTTTTCCAGCCCTAACCCTTTTCCGCCCCCGCTGCCCAGTTCATGAAAAGGCCTATAAATAAAGTCCCATTTGTCACTCACTCCTTCATGAACCCAAACAGCACAGGCATATATTGACTCATGCCGTTGTCTTAAGAAGCAGAAAGAACTCATCTTAATTTCTTCCTTCCCACCAGATAGCAGGAAGTAATCTCGGCATATCCAGATTATCCCTGTTTAGCGGAACAGCCTGGTTTTAAATGGAAGACCAAATTTCCCAGAGACTTTCATATGTTTTTATTAAATGGAGCTGCAAGCCAGACTGGACATTAAATAATACTGTACTGCTCACAACAGCAGTGATCTTTAGAGGTTACTAACCTGCCATTGTATCTCTCAGATTTCTGTCTCGCTCTTCCGTTGTCATTTTGCTGTGTTATTACTCTTCAGGCTTCACATAGTATTCATTTCTCTGAATGAAAACAAATGACTCCTTGCAAGAGGCAGGAGATAAAGAATAATAAATACATTTTATGCACCACCTTAAAAAAAAAAAGGGCTCTGAATCCCCATCCATCCATCAGGAAATGTAAACCGGAGCTCAGGCAAAACACACACAGGCGCGCTCAGGCACGAGCCCGGGAGATAAAACTTGTTTTAAGGAAAACATGATATTGTTTAAAAATAAATATCTTGGAGGATGCAAATAGACAGCCCCCGGCCCCCGTGTTTTGTGGCATAAATTTAAGATAATTAAAAATACAAAGCTCGGATTAAGCCTGGTTTTCTGTGAATGGGAGAGGCTGTGGGGAGGAGGGGGAGTCCTGCTGTGCCTGGTGCTGTACAAGCTGCCCTGGAGAGGCAATTCCTGCCTCCAGAGGGGCAATCCCTGCCTCTGATCATGGCTATTGATTACCATGAGTGGTGGGACCCCCTCTACCAGCCACCCCCTGCATCCCTGCTGGATGCCTTCTACTGGGGAGGGGGAAGCTGCAGGATCACACCCAGAGTTTCCCCCTCCCTGTCCTGATGCGCCAACACTCCAGAAAAGAATCCTTTCACTTCCACTCTTCCCTGGACCTTTTCAAGGTGCCCATCCTCGTGGCATCAGGGCTTCCTGGGGAAGGCAGCCCTGTTGCTACGAGCTGCCATCAACACCCTGAGAGCATTCCTTTCCTTCCCACCATCTGCTGTCTGCTCCGCTTTTGGCTGGGGGTGAGCTCGGCTGTTACCTGCAGAGAGAACGTCAAGTCTCTGCACGGTGGGAATGAACTTGTGGAGCGGGATCTGCTCCGCGGGGCATCCTGCTGGACACCAAACTCAGGCAGGAAGCACTTACAGCTTTTAAAAAAATACTATTATTCCTGCGGCTGCCGGGAATTAAAGGAAGCCCCGGCGAGCGGAGCAGCTTGCAGCCGCTCTCCAGGATTACTGCTCACCCAGGCTGAGAGATTGATCTTCCACTGAGCCTCCCCACGCCCGCTCTGATCCGCTCCCCTCCTCGGTGTGTCCAAGCCTGAGGAGAGCAGCGAGGCACAGGCTGGAGAGGGAAGGGAAAACAGATGCCAGAGCCGGGAAAGGTTTTTCTGGCGGAGGGGCGGAGGGAGGCAGCGAGATGCGGTTGATTCCTTGAGTGGGTTTTGGGTTTTATTCCCTTTTTTTTTTTTTTTTTTTTTTTTTTCTTTTTGGGCAGAGACATTTCCCAATTAGCCCAATCAGGCTGGAGATCCTAGGTGTCAGTAGTGAGTAGCAGCTAGGGAAGGCACAGGAGGAGGAATCCAGGCAGCCGGAGTTCCAGCCGTGGGAGAGCGGCGGCGGCGGCGGTGGCAGCTCCGGGCGCGCCGGGAGGCGGCCCCGCTCCCCTCCCCGTCCTCATCCCCATCCCCTTCCCCATCCCTTGCAAACTTTAGGACGACGAAAAGCGGCTCGGGGGACCCCCCTCCAGAGACAACCTGCGCTCCTCCGCCTTCTCCCCTCTCCCAGAGGTGGGTGGGCTGGAGAAAAGGAGGAGCAACCGGCCACTCTCTCTGCAAAGATAAAAAAAAAAAAAAAAAGGAAAGAAAGAGAAAAGGGATAGAAAGGGATTTTTATTATGGCTTTAATTTTTTAAATTTTTTTTATTTATTATTATTATCCCTCCCTGGTGTACTGGGCTGGCGTTGCCACCGCACTTCCACACCTCTCCGGCTTTTTAAATTTTTTATTTTTTTTTTTTTCAGGGGAGGAAGAGGGGTGTGTGCCTGCGTTGGCAAAAGAGCCGGGGTGTCCAAGCCCTCTCCCGCAGCAGCCACCATTGGCGAGGAGGAGGGCTGGGGAGGAAGGGCTGGCGAGACAGCCGCAGTGCGAGCCCTCCCCGGCGGGCGGGAGGCCGCGGTGCCGGGCGCCGAGCCGGGCATGGCCCCGTAGCGCATCCCCTGCCTGCACCCCGCCTGCCTGCTCCGCTGCCTGTCACCCCCCCACTCCTTGCTGATTTACAGGCGGGAGGGGTGGGGGGGAAGGGCTGGGGGAGGGAAGGAGGGAGGGAGGGAAAGAGGGAAGGGGTGATTTGGGGGGGGAGTGAAAACTGGAGCTGCGTTGGCGTTCCCCCCCCCCCGCTCCGCGCTTCCCCCCCCCCCCCGGCTCTGGGCGAGCCAGACACGGTTTGCCCAGTGCAGAGAGAGGGGCTCCGTGTTCCGCCTCCGTGGAGTATTTGGGATTGGAGAGAGTGACACACACACACACGCACACACACACACACACACACGCACACAGAGACCATCTGCAGTGTCAATGCGGCGCCTGCTCTGAAGACTGAAGTGGGGGGAAAGGAGAAGAGGAAAAAAAAATAATATATATATATACACCAAAACCCACCCAAAGCAAGCGAGGAGCACTGCCAGGTAAGGAGCTCCCCCGCCCCGCCCGGGCAGCAGGGGCTGCGGGAGGATCCCCGGAGGATGCCCCGGAGGATGCCCCGGGAGGGCCGGCGGGGCTGCAGCCGTACCTGCCCTGCACACCTGGCGGCGGTGGAGTGGGGGCTCTGGGAGGGGCTGCTCCCCACCCCTGGGTCCTGGGGAGGGGGTCGGGGCTGGCGGGCAGGGACCCCCGCGGACAGCGGGCTGAGCCGGGGGGCTCGGGCACGGCCCCTCCGCCCCTCCCGGCCCGGCTGGCGAGGATGCTGGGGGTGGGGGTCGCAGCGAGGAGCCCCCCTCCTCCACATCTCCAGCGCGCAGGGGACGCGATGCCCGGTGTCCCCCCGTCCCCGGGTCCCCGATGGCTTTTTCCTCCCATACATAAGGCTCAACTTTTCTCCCCGTGGGTAGCGGCTCCAGCGGCGCAGCCCGTTCCTCATCACCCCCGGCTGCGGATTTTCCTCCCCTCGGGGGGTATTTTGCCCCTTCGATGCTCCAGCGCTTTCCTTGGGCGAGGGGCTGGAGGTATTCGCAAACTTTTCCTGCTCCCGATGAGGTTGCAGCTGGACGGGGCTAGAGGCAGAACCCTATTCCCGGGGAGGATAACACCTCCCGGGTGACCGAGGGATGGGGATACAGGCTACCCTCGGTGGTGAGCACCTCGGAGAGAAGGGAGACCTCTGTCCTTTCCCTTCCTTCGAGGTGCTGGAGAGTTTTCCTGCCCAAATCCCGGCTGCGGAGTCAGCGCTGCTAAACCTCCCTCCTTCCCTCGGTGCATGTGTTGTGCTGCAACCGAAACCTGGGTATTGATGCTCTGCGTTTATCAGACATATGCCCTTAAATTATGTAGACAGCGAGAAGTGATCTAAACACCGAGCCGCACATGGTTTTGGTGGAAATCTAATACTCCGGCAGCAGATGAGTTCCTCCCAGATAAACAAACCCACTTGCTCAGCCCCAGCAGGGCTAAGTGCTGTTTGGGTTTGTAGTATCTGCATGTGGCTGCTCCATCCCCAGCCCAGAGCAAACCCTCCTCCTCCTGGGGCTCCATCTGCTCCCGGTGCCGGGAAGGGATGCAGCCAGCGTTGGCGGTGCTGGATGCGGCTGTAGGACCTGCAGGACTCGCCTTCGCGGAAAGGATCAGGTGGAGAGCGTGTGGCTGTGCTCCTCTCCCGTAAAACTTCCACCCCGCTTTGCTTCCCAGCCCTGCCGCCGGGCAGCCGTGCTGTTTTATCTTGCTGGAAACGCACCTGCTTTTCCATGGCTTCCCTCCGCTGCCGGGATGCGATGCCTGGGATGAGAGGTTTTTGGGGAAAGCGAGCGGGTTCTGAGGCTTTGCGGGTGGTGGGGGTGAGTGGTGCAGAGGGAAGGTTTGGACCGGGACCCCTGGGATTGCTGGGGGATGCTCTTGCTCCGCGGGAACAATGACGGTGTCAGGGGATTTTTACAGCCGATGCAACCGCTCGCAGCCTCCTAGGGGACTTATCTTGAGCGTGCACCAGTCCTGCACAAATATTTTGGGAGGCATAAAGCGTGCTAACTTATTTTCTTTATCTATCCTCTGTTTCACCCGGGTCTCGTTCATAGAAACCGGTGAAACCCGTAAGCGGGCAGGACCAGCGGAGCGAGGGGTTGCTCTGCTCTTGCCGTCTCGGGGATTTTAATTACGGCGTATGCCTCCCAGTGTGAGATCAGGTGCTTTTTCCCCCTGGCTGAGCCACTGGCTCAAGGTCCAGGGGATGCGAGCGGCGTTTTGTTTGCGGTTGAATTGCCTGGGGAGGTGTGTGTGCTTGTTTGTTTGTGTGCGGGATCCTTCGCTAGAGCCGGGCTTCCAGCGGTGCAACAGATGTGTGTCTGCTTCCCGTGTGCAGCCAGGTTTGAACGTGCAATCCCAACCCCCGTCACGAAAACCTGGGATTTTCATCCCTCCTGCGCCCAGACCCATCCTCCGTGGGGGTGTCTCCTTCCCGAAAGGACCAGTCCAAGGCTTTTTCCTTCTGTCCCGTCTTAAACGTGCGGCGCTCGGCGACATCGATACGATGCGCGATAACTGACAGCCGCATGATCTAAGTGTTGTTTATGTCCAAGATGGGTGTTTTAAAATCCAGGCTGTTGATCAATCGCGGTGCTGTCGGGGAAGCATTCGCTTGATGATTGTAACTGCCTCGTAGGCGCTGAGGGCTGGTGTTAAATCTGCTCAGCGAGCAGCCCGGCACCCGGCGAGCGGAGGGATGAGCGCTATCGCAAATCCGGAGGGAGATGCTGAACTTCTCCGCAGGGAGAGGAAATATTCGAGCCTTCCCCCATGCATTCACCTGCCAGCATCCCTCTCTGCGCCGCAGCGAGCCTGGTGCTAGACAGCCTGTGGATGTGGCAAAGCCAAGGGCTGAGCACAGGCACGGGAGCGGCTGAGATCCCTCGCCGGGAAGGCAGGAACCGTCTTTGGCAGCCGAATCCCGGGGGGCACCGGGCTGCCGGAGCCCGTTTCGTGTCGAATCCTCTACTTTTGCAGGCTGGGGAGGGGAGGAGGGACGCCGGAGCCCCTTTTGTGCTGCGTCTTTTTTCCTTTTGCCGAACTGCTTTGTCTCTGCCTCCCAATTTCCTCGATGCCGAGCGGCTGCAGTAAAACCAACCTCCCTCTGGCAGCGCCGGGGTTTGATTCTCGCGCTCACACGCCCCGGGGTGAGGAGCCCTGCGAGGTCTTACGGTGCTGCGGGTTAACGCCGTGCCGGAATTAATTCCTCATTTGGAAGGGAGCTCTGAGAAGCTCCCTGCAAAGCCGAGAACGGCGCTGGCACAGTAGGCTCGTGCTCCGCGCCGGGATCCTACGCGGGGAGGGTGTCGGAGGCAGGGCTGTTGAGTTTCGGAGTTAGAGGTGCCAAAGTTTGTGGCTTGGCACTGCCTACACGTGTTTTCGAGCACGGTGGTGTGCTGCCCTGCGAATCACTTGGCTCCTCGTGATTTATTATTCGCAGTACTCCTTTATGAGGTCCTCCATAGCTGAGATGGAGACCCCATGGCTGAGATTGAGACCCCACGTCACCCCTTTGCAGAGGGGAGTCAAAAAGACTCACGTCTTGCCCGTGAATTCCCCTCCACAACCAGGGATGTGTTTTGGATTACGAGTTTCCCCTGGTAAAGCCCTCAAACTGCTTGATGCTCAAATAAAAAGCCCTTTCTGGTCCCCACCAATGTGACTAAAGGCTTCAGAGGGCTCTTTCTTACTCCTTCTTCCTTGCAAGACTCGGTTAATGGACACCAACCGCTCCAGGCGCCCAAGGCAACGAGACTTCCCGTCTGTGCAGAGAGTCTGGGCAACCCACTGACTTACTGCAGGGCATCAGTGATGAGCGTGCTTCCCTGCATGACTGTCTTCATGTGAGAAGTGCTTTATATCCTTTAGCTCTGAGCTCTCAAGGAGCCTGTGACAAAAAAACAGAGGAAAAAGAAAAATTACGTTGGGCCGCCCGGATGTTTCTCGCTCAGGCTCTGAAGGGTTTTAAAACAGTGGGAAAGTGTTCTCTCCTTCCTGTGGTGTGGGTTGGGAAACTGAGGCACAGAGAGGCAATTTATTGGCAGGAATTCTCACTCATCACCATGAAATGCAAGCTGAACCTCAAGTTTGATGGTGGGAGCGGTGAGTGTTGTCCTGCCTTCAAGATTGGGGCTTCAACAGCCAAGAGCAGTCCTTGGTCACAACAGGACACTTTCAAGGCTGAATTTTTTAATTAAAATGACAAATGGGTGCTTTGACATGAGACAATATCATAGAATGGTTTGGGTTGGAAAGGACCTTAAAGATCATCTAGTTCCAACCTCTTGCCGTGGGCAGGGACAACCAAACATCTTGGGTTAGAGGATTGGCCCAGGGGGCAGCTGTGCCCTCATGAAAACCCTGGTCCTTGTGTCTTTGAAAAATTTGGTACAAAATGCTTTTAGTCACCTTTGGGAGTGAAGAGATCATTGCAAAAAGGATGCGTTGAGATACCTACAGTGAGTGTGGTGATTTCCTGCAACTGGCATTCTTCCTTGGGGTTTTTTTGGACTCATCCCACAAGAACTGTCTGGCTTTTTTTTGTTCTTCACGTGTGCACGAGCTCTGTAGTTTTACCTCATCCTTGAGTGGCTGGACCTTGCGAGGTGCTGAGCAGCCACCCAGGTATGAGGTGCCAAGTCTGCATCCCCTGCAACAGCAACCAGAGTATTGTGGCATCTGCCCTGTGCCCTTTCCTTCATTAAAAACCCCTCTGTGAGCCCTCAGAGGTGCTCTGAAGGCTTTGAGCAGGCACCCCTTGGTTTGAAAACCCAACTTCACTTCAGACACCTGCAGTCTGTGCAGCTCCAGCTGATGTGAACCTTGCCAGGTGATTCCTGGGACAGAGGAAACCAACTTTTTGCTAAAATATAATGTTCCCATCTGTTTCCACCTCAAATTCTTTGTAAAAGGCACCAAGTTCCCAGAGCCTGAAGACCTGAGTGGGTTGAAACCCCCATCCCTATTATGCTTCCTGTCAGCAGGTGGCTTTGACCTTTTCTGGGGGAATCACCAGAAAGAGAGAGGTCACTTCCAGACTCTGTGACTTTCTTTTACTCCAGGCTTTGCTGCTGAGGGGGTTTTCCCAGTGGTTTTTAGATATTTCATGCCGTGAAACAGAAATCCTGATGCAAAAGCCAAGAGGCTGAGATTCCCAGGTTTCTTTTGCAATAGGGATAAACAAAACCTCCCACTAAACCTGGCTGGATTTGCACTGATGACCCAAAAAGGAGACCTTAAATTGTCAAGTCTCCTGGTTTCCATCCCACCCTCTGAGTTTCCTTCCAGCTCTATTATCCATACAAGAGTGGTCTGCTGGGGCTTTCCCACCCAGCCATTGGCAATAAATTTTCAGGAGCTGACTGGCACTTGAATTTGCCTTGTCCTTCTGACAGGACGAATGTGTGGCTCTAACACAGATAATATGGGATAGGTTTCCACTGTAGGCATTTGCATGATATATATCACACACTTCCCCCTCCTCCCTGCTCATGGAAGGGCCAGAGGGATAAATCTTGATGCTTGGTGAACCAACCCTGCACCAAAGGCATGTAAATGTTTGTGAAATGAGCCACCACAACCCACGTGTTGTTTCTCCCTGAGCACAAAACGCCACACGAGGGAGGAAAGGTGAGAGTGGTGGAGGTGTTTTATTCCCAGCAATGTTTTCCTGTGAAACAGTGACGTGATGCTCGACTCAGGGGCCGTGTGGAGATGGTTAATATTTATATACTTGTTGTTTCTCCTCAGTGAGGAACTTGCACTTGCTGCCAGCAGCCCCCTGACGCTCGTTCAGGAAGAGCTTCACTTTTGAGTGTCTTGGCGTTCCACTGTTTGGTGACTTGAGTTTGGAGTTATAGGAGTGGGAGCAGTGAATTAGCAGTAAATCAAAGCCTGGATGGCTTCGTCCTCAACTGCAGCAAGATTTAAATTAGAAATATCTTGCCTGGATGAAGCCCTCGTAAGTCAAGCACTGGTGGTGTGTCAGCCCAGCCCCTTTGAGACAGAAGCCATGAGGAGCCCACACAGTGATTCCCAGCTGAGCTGGGAAATTGCCACTTCATTCCTTCTATTACATGTTCTTTCTTTCTTTTCTTTCCTTTACTCCTTTCCCCTGACCCAAAGGGAAGATTGTCATGCTGGGAAGTTGGGGAAAGGTTTGCAGATTCGCTGCACGTGCGTGTGGCCCTGTTTGACTTGGTTAGAGCATATTTGATTGTGAAAAGGCATTTATTTGGTTTTTTGGGTTTTTTTTTTGTGACAGGGGATTTGTCTATAATGTGGTGCTGGAAAGAAAACTCATTTAGAGACTAAGGAGGTGTATCCTGTTACAATTGCCTATTGATGGAACAGCAAGTGCTTGGTGTGCTGCTACACAGCTTTATTTTACTTTGGGGAAACTTATCCTGGGCTGCCAAAGGGAGCCTTGGGTTTGCTGGAGAGCTGTTACATGGCCCTGTTGGTGTCCTTTTTGCCCATCTATCAAATGGGGGTGGTCTCTTAGAAGTGACTGTCCCTTCAGCCACCACCTAGTAGTTGTTTTGCTCTAATGACCTTTACGAATGACTCACTTTTTGTGAGTGAGGTGATAAAACCAGGGAGGTTCTGGTTGGGAACTCACTCACCAGCCTGAGGAATAGGATCATGTACATGGCTAATCGTCACTAATGGCCCCTGTCCCACCCCTGGGCAGTGTCACCTTCTTCTGCTGGCTGGGAAGAGGCTTTCAGAGGTGCTGGGGAACAGGAGACTCTTCTATACTGAAGGCAAAGGCTCTGTCAAGACAGCCCTGCCAGGGAGAGGAGGTGAGCTGGGAATACAACCACATCAGTTGTGGAGCTAATTGAAGGCTCTGCTTGGATTTTCTTTAATGAACAATCTAGGAGGGGAAAAACCCCCACCCAAACCCCCACACCCAAATTAGGATGGGCACGTCTGCTTGATGTGCTACCTTAAAAAAAGCGAGTTGCTGCTCTGTTTTGGGAAACTCCTTTTATTTGTCAGGGTTTTAGTGCAAATTTCTGTTTCTTGCTAAAAGCAGAGCAACACGTGGAGTTTTGCAAGCTGTTACCCCGAGACGTGTAAGTGTTGGGGGGGCTGGCACTTGCATGGCTAATTTTGGGCATTTCCTCTGTTTTATTGTGTCTCTCCCTTTGTACCCTCCCCTTCATGATGTCTTCTTGGCTAGAAGGAGGGGCTGTCCCCTGCCACAGTCTCCTTTCCTTCCAGCCACCCTGGATCCCAGGACTCATTTGGAGGGTTGTAATGACCCCCATACCTGGTGCTTTTGGGGCTGTTATTCCCCCCTCGCCCCCTGGACTCCTGAGTGCACCCCTCCAGAGCATGCAGCCCCCTTCCAGACAGCTTCCCTGGGGAGGGCAGTGCTCAGAGACAATTTGGAGGGTGAATTCTTGGTTTGAGCCCCACCACTGAAGCCACCTCCAGGAGGGCAGTTGCCTCCTCACCCTGAAGACGGCAGGACGAGCTCTGAGTTCTCCTCCTGCGCTGAGCTGCTATGGTGATGAGTTGCTATAGAAACACAGAGTTAGCATTATTATTTATTATTGAAAGGTGCTTCTTTTCAGCTCTTGGTCGTGCCAAGAAGACCTCGGTGCTGGGTGTGGGACACTGCCCACCCTGTCCACACAGGATGGTGGGTTAAGCTCTCCAGCAATCCGGGCTTTAGCCACGCTGGAGGCAAAGAACCGTGCTGTGCTGGCCCAGCAGGCTGATCTGGTTAAACAAATCCCCCCAGTATGTTCCCGTCACAGGTTCCTTCCCTCGTCAGATCCATCCTTTGGAGGGGGATTTGAGTGAAGCGTTTCATTATAATGAGCTTAGTTATTTCCAAACTGGTAATCGCGTGTCACCATTTGGTGCAAAGGGTTTGCATTAAGTTCTGTAATAATATGTCTGTTCATCCATCACAAATACTGTATTCACAGGACCTTGTAGTGATTGCCTGGTAAATACCTTCTCTTATCTCTGCCTGTGCTGCTCCTTGTTGTTTGCTGAAGTTCCCCCCTCTCCCTCTCTGCAGATCCGTCCCTCCGCGCTGGGAGGCAGGGAAGCTCCTCTGGTGCTCCCTGTCCCCGGGTCCTGCTCTGCCTGAGCCACCCTGGAGCTGGGCATCCCTCCAGGGATGCCTGCAAGATGCCAAGCAGGGCCAAGTGATGCTCAGGGCATCGCTCTGCCTGCCCTCACCATCACCTTCCAACTGCCATGGGCGGGACAAATCCTGCTTTGGGGCTGTTGCTCCCTATGGATGGAGCAGGTGTGTTCTGTAGGCTGAGTGCTGAGCAATGATCTGCCTGGGAGCTGCAGCAGAGGGTCCTGAATGGACCTGATTTATACAGGACACATCCACTGGTTTTGGAATGCACAGCTGGCAGTGCAGCAGGGATGCAAAGCCAGATTCCCGGGTCCCCTGCCTGGACCCACCGGGTTCACGGCTTCCCCTCGAAGCTGGAAGTGCTGCAGAGGTGGCTCTGCAAGGAAACCTCCCTCCCTCCTGCTGTCCTTCACACCCTGGCAACCCTGAGGGTGCTGCAGCCACTGCAGAGGGGTGGCTCAGTGGGGACAAAAGGCTGGGAGGATGGAGGGATGTCCAGAGCCACTGGGAGGAATGGGGCTGCTTTCCCTCTCTGTCTGGGGCAGGGGAGGGCTTGGCTTTGCTTGCAGCAGGGATTAGCAGTGCAGTTCTGTCCTATTCACCTTCCTGCCTCCCTGGAAATTGCCTGGTGGGGAGAAAAAAAAAAAAAAAAGGAAGGGGGGAAAAAAAAGAAGGAAAACAAAGCATTTTCTTGCTGCAGAATTAACAAGTGTGAGGTGAAGTTTCAGGGCTGGTTGGTGCAGCTGCAGGGGATGGTTGAGCTTCTCCTCACAGGTGCTGCAGGTGCAGGGCTGGGCTCTCCCTGCAGTCCTTGCAGATGCTCTCCTGGGGAACAGGGTGGGGAGGGATGCAGGAATGGCTGGACCAGTGCAGGATGCTGGGTATGGAAAGATTTGGGCGTAGGGGAATCTCTGCTGCTGCTTGCAAAGCGAGGCCGTTGAAGTTGCCTGAATTCCTCCGGGTCTCCACCTTCCACAGTCTTTGAGGAAACAAAAGGAGGCTCTTTAAAGCACTCCCTCTGGCAGGAATAAACCACCTTCCTTTGCAGAGCCTGCTTCCTTGCTTGAAGTCAATCCCTTTGGGCTTTGTATTTTCCTTCTTGGAAGCTGAGCTCCCTGTGGGGAAGGGAAAAAAACACCTGGGGTGCAAGAACAGGGCTGGGGGGGATGGGGGGCCTTCCTGGGAAGTGCAGGTTGGAGGTGGAGGGAAGGATGAGTGGTTAGTGGAGGGGTCTGGGGGTGAATGCTGACCCCTCACTGTGCCAGAGACTCCTGCAACCCATCCTGCACCCAACTCTACCTGGGTGAGGGATGGAGAAGGGAGGTGAGAGGAGTGAGCCATGTGCTTAAACCAGAGACATGTGCTTAAACCACCACTCAGAGCCACTCAGGAGGGATTTTTTTTGCTCCTTTATGATGGAGCTGCTGCCCTTGCCTGCCTCAGCAAGGCAAACAGCTCAAGGGGACTCCTCTGAGTGAAAGTAACAACTTCTGGGACAAATTCCTCTCTGCATAACATCTCAAAGAAAGGAGGGAAAGGAGATGGCAAGCAGGCCTAATTAGGTAAGTATTACCCATTAGGAAGGGGAAGGAGCTATCAAGTCGATTCCCATTTCCTTCTTATTTTACATGCCTGATTTTCCCACCTCTCCAGGAGGTGGTGTGTGAAGTAGGTCTCTCCTTAGCTTGGAGAAGTAAATAATCAGAACATGATGCGCTCCGAAGCTCTTCCCAAAGCTTTCCAAATCTGGACTCAGCTGAGGATTTTTAGCATCTTCACAAGCCTTCCAGCCTTCCAGGAACATTCCAGCATCCATGAGACCTGGTAGGGATTTATTTCCCTGCTTCATACAAGGGAACCAAGGCACAGGTGGGCAGCAGGATTTGCGTATTCCATTGGTGTCCTGTACGTGTTTCTCTCTGTTTTATCTATTCTGCCTGGAAGTAGAGATGACTTCTTGCCTCCTGGTTGCTTCCCAGTATAAACCTGGGTGTTTGCAGTGAGAACACATGGAGGTGCCCTGTGCTGCACTGGGATGAGCCCCCCAAATCACCTGCTCCACCCCTACCTCACCCCAGCACGTCCCCACATCCTCCTGGCCGCCTTTACTCCCGCGTTCCCAAAGTCCCTCTCCCGGCTGTGCTCTCTGTTGCCTCTTAGAACAACACATTGGAGCGTGGGCTGCGATTCTGGAGCCATCAACGGGTGCCTGTAACACATTTTGGCAAGGACAGGGGATGGTTTGTGCACCAGCCTGCAAGGGAAGCGTTTTCCTCCCCCTGCTCTGGAGTTTGTGAGTGGCGTTATTAAAGGCTGTCGGGAACTGCTGTCATTGGCACAGTCAATGGCTGACACAAGGCAGCCCTCAGACTTTGACTCATCACACACACACTCTGCAATGCATGAGCCACACACACAAAAAAAGGCAGTTCCTCACGTGCACCACCCTTTTCCCAGCTGTTTGAGCCCTTTTTTGCATTCATTTCAGAGAAGAAGTCTTGATTGTCCTGCAGTGTAAGCAAGAGATCTGAGTTGCATAGTGGTGCCTGCATGTTTCCAGCTCTCTCGTTATCTCATAGTGGAAGTTGTGATCTCTTTTTTTCCTTAAATACAACTACATGCATCCATATATATATATATATGTATGTGTGTGTGTGTTTTATACATATACATAAAAATACACATTTATATGCACATTGCTACACACAAATGCAAACTACACATGGTTAGAAAATGCCAATCTGTTCACCCTGCACTTTTCACAGATCGCTGCCAAGTTTCCCCTCACAGTTCAGGAAAGGTTTTGTAGGTCCAGATTTCTGGAGAAGGAAGAGCAGCCTTTCTACACAAGCCAGAGTTAGGAGGGATTTAGGACAAGCCCAGTTCTCCTTTTTTCTCCAGCATTCCTTGATCAGATGCTGGTGGGAGAGGGATGTTTTCCAGCTTGGAGGGAGGAGAGGGAAGAAAGGAAAGAGTCTGAGGTTTTGCTCCGTCGCAGAACTGGGAATAAATAGAGCAATCTTGGACAAACCTTTGTGTCTGGGAACGTGGCTCCACTCAGCTTGGCTGCTTTAATGCTTTTCAGGAGGTGCTGGTCCAGGCTCTGCTGGTGGCAGAGGGGTCTCTGGGGGGCTGTCAGGGGTGGGGGATGAAGGTCGTGCACCGCTTCTCATCCCTCCGAGTGGCTCGGCTGGAGCTTGGCCACGAGCACTCAAGTGGGGCAGCACAAGGTGCCACGAGCCTGGGGGACATCCCAAGCAGATTGCAACCCCGTGACAATCTGCTTTCCCAGTCCTTGGCTGTGCACGGACTCCTGCTCACACAGACGTCTCTGTGGCTCCCGCTGGTTGATGCACAGGATGCCTGGGTCCATATTTCCCCCCCCCATTAACAGCTCTGCTGGCCACACAGGCTCCTTTCCTGCTCTGCTTCCCCTCTTTTCCAGGTATTTCTGTGTGTGTGGAGGATAATTTTGATGCTTTTCCATACCTGCACAAGGATATGGAAAAGTTACAGTGTGATGCTTGAAGGCTTTTCTCTTGGTGATTTGCCTCTTGGTTTCACTTGGTGGTTGTCTCCCCTCCTGTCTTGCTTGTTCTTCCCTGGTAACACAGGCAGCAGAATCAGCTTTATTTTATAATAAGCAAAAAGGTCTCCAGGTGCAGGTTTGTGCTCTCCTGTCTCTTCTCCACTGCTCTCTGCCAGTGGGTGACTTATTTCACCACCCATAATTAGCCTCTCCCAAGGTCTCGCTGTTGCTGGGCTGAGGCAGAAGGTTTTACAGCAACTGCCTGTTCTCAAACACAGAAAAAAAATAATCCCTTCCTCAGCCCAGCATTAGGAGGGAGAGGATTTTACACTGTTTTATGCTGCTGCTGAAGCAGGGTGGTTGGCAGGAGGGACTCAAAGTGGCCCGTGGCAGTGCTGGGATGTGGTAGGGAAGGTGAATCGAGGATGTGTGTCAGCTTCCCCACGCAGAGGAAGGAATCAAATGTCTGCCCTATATCAAATACCAAGCTGGATTCCTGTGGGACCCAGTTATTGGTGAGGAGGAAGCTGACCTTCTCTTGTGTTTATGAACTGAATCTCTAGTTCACTTTGGGTTTGATTTTTTTTTTCTCCCTCCTGTTAGGGAGTGCAATTCTCCATTTCAAAGGAAATAACATTTTCTTCATTTTCTCCTTTGCTGTGATTTTTTTTTTTTTTTAATGTTGCTCAAGATGAACAGACTTTCTTCCCTTTGGCTTTCTGTGCTTTATACTTGGCTTGTCACACTGGAAGTGGATGTTGCTGCCCATGTTTGTGGGGGTTCATGAACTGTGCTGGAGCTCAGGGATATTCTCCTGTTACAAATTCTCCTGGAGCTGGGCAAACACACTATTGTTTTAGTAGCCACATCCCAGCAAGTTTGAGAATTAAAAATCCTCATCATTTTCCTTACTGCCACACAGATCTGTCCCTCTTCCTCCTGGCTGTCTTATCTCCAGCCTTCCCTGATATGGTTTTTGCTGCAAATCCTTTCCTGCAAGAGCTGGTCTTGAGCGCCTTCAGAGCAGCAAGTCCTTTGGAGCCCCATTTCCTTTTCCTTCCTCTCCTACCTGTGGAGAGCAGATTTTTGGAAGCTCAAGTGCTCTGTTCTTCCTGCTCATGGGTCCCTTGGAGATAGTTGAACTACTTTGCTGAAGTTCACAGGCGACTTTTGAAACCCTCGGCCACTGCATTCATGTATGTATATATAAAAATATATATATACATATATATATGTAATATCTCTTCTCTCTTCCCTCCTGTTTCCTTTCTCTGTCAGGAATCCAGCTGTGCAACATGTGGCACTTGTAGGACTTGGAAGGCAGGAAGATCAAGCAAACACAGAGCTTTCAGCGAGAAGAGATAAATTTCCAGAATAAATTCAAGCCACGTAGGCCCCAGCCTGTTTCAGTTTTAAAGCCCTGCTGGTAGTGGTGTGTGGGAGCTGCAGATATAAAGCCAGGGAGAGAAGAAGAGTTTATTTGTATTATTTCTGGCACCTTGGTAGAAAAACCTCTGTTCTGAGTTCGTGGTGCTTGGCACAATGTCTGTCTGCACGGGCTGTCGCAGGGAAACCGCCTGTTGAGCTCCACCTTCCTGCATGGCTTGAAGGCAGAGGAAAAAAAAGGGAATTAGGAGAGACTGAGAGAGTGTTATAACTGGAAGAGGGAAGTGCTGGATTTGTGGGGGTGTGTGGGATGCAGATGGCCACAGAGGAGAAATATCTTGTTATTAATAACCCGTTGAATTGCAATTTTACACCTGTGTTTGCCGCTGCAGTTTTTCTCTCGGCACTGGGTGTCTGGCAGGAGCACAGCTGTGGGCTCTGGGCTCCCTCCTGCAGGCAGCTGCTGGGGATTTCCTATTCACTGCAGACACAGGGGACAGGTCAGGGTTTGGCATGCCCAGGGTTTGGCATGCCCAGGGTTTGGCATGCCCATGGATTTGCTGCAGTGTGGTTTGGTCCTGTGCTCCCAGTCGTGTTTGCTGTCTCTGACATAGAAAGTCTGGCCAAGGGAGTTGCTACGTGGACTTGTTGGTTTTTTTTCAGAGAATCAGAGAATGGGTTGGGTTAAAAGTTAAAGATCATCTGGTTTCAACCCCTGTGCCATGGGCAGGGACACCTTCCACTAGCCCAGGTTGCTCCAATCCCCATCCAACCTGTCCTGGGACACTTCCAGGGATCCAGGGGCAGCCACAGCTTCTCTTGGCAACCTGTGCCAGGGCCTCCCCACCCTCACAGGGAAAAATTTCTTCTGAATATTTGATCTAAACCTGCCCTCTTTCAATTTAAAGCCATTCCCCCTTGTCTTACCACTCCATGCCCTTGCCAAAAGTTCTTCTTTCTGGACAAGTCCTTTTTTTTCTGTTTATCACTATGTTTTTGTTTTACTAAGCTAAAATAAGTAGATAAACTTAGTAAATAGTGGCCCCTGGATGCACTCCACAAGTCTGCCCCAAAAAGCCCAAGAGCACCAGGTACAGACCAATGCTACATTCACCCTGATGCCACCACTAACAACCCAAACTTTATTTCCCTCCCTCTTCTCATCTGTCTTTTTCTTCCTCTAATCAAAACAAAAGAGTTACAGGCTCTAACTCTTGAATAAAGGGCAAATTTCAGCCCAACCTCCTGTCTGCTTGGGTGCCTCATGTCATTAAAATCCAACTGCAGCCACCCAAACCTGCCCAGCTGGCCCCAAGCTGTGTGTCCAGGTCATGCAGGAACCAGGACTTGTGTCTTGCAGCCCTTTACCTGAGGCCCCCAGGGCTGGAGCACAGATGATGCTCTCCATGATCAGGGAAGATGCTCCTACATCGTGTGGAGACAGCTGTGACTGCAATCCCCAAGGGCAGAGGTGCATGGGCACAGGTTTACAGCTTTTTACAGCATTTGAGGCTTGTGTGACACTCAAAGTGCAGCTGTGGGGTTGTGTGGGGTGAGGGGAGAGTGTAACAAGTCCTGTTTTGGAGAGAGGGATGAGTGAGAGTGGGAGAGCAGGTTTGCCCTCTGCTGTGTGGCTTGGGGGGCTGGAGTGCACATGGATCCACTCCTCTGTGGGTCTTGCTCTTCCAACACCTCAGCAGCTGCTTTATAGTGTTTCTTCAGGTCTTAAAACCTTTGTGTTATCAAGGCCTCCATTTCCTATGAGCAGGATTTTATGAACAGAGATGACCTTTCCACGCCCCCCACATTAAAAACACCCCTTGTCTCAGCCACAGGTGCCTTTAGCCTGTGTGAGCAGAGATGAACAAAGCAGATGGTGTTGGGACCTGGATTAAATTAGAGTTTTGCTTGCAGCTGACTAAACAAACAAGTAACTTTCTTCTGGGTAGCACAGCCCAGATCTGAACCCCCTGGTTATTACAAACCTGTAAACTGTCTTTTGCAGACTGATGGTCTCATGTGCCCCTTTCTGGTGCTGGGCTTTCTGTGGAACACCTATCCTAACACAGCTAATGCTTTGTGGTGATGGATCTGCAATTATGAGGCTGTGCAAACAGCTAAAACAATTGCATCACCCTCCTTGTGGCTGCTCTGGGGTGATTTGTTGGGCTGTTGATAGCACCAGGCATGATTTGTGCAAATGAAGGGTCAGATCTGTGAAGTGCAGGGCACCTGCAGCTTCCATCCACGTCTGAGTGGCCCAGGGAAGATATTTCTGGAAGGAAAAGGGGAGATTTTTACCTTTTTGTGTGTGTGTTTTGCAGCAGCAGCAAGCTGCCAATGTAGTGCCACTGCTGATAGCAGCCTGGCAGTGTCTCCTCTCGAGGCTGGAAGCACAGGGATAAATTGCAGAAAGCTCTAGCAGCAGAGTGGCCTGGTGAGACACCTCCTCCCTCCCTCCCCCAGCCCCACAGCAGCAGGACTCTGTGCCCTATCATTTCAGGACAGCCTGGATGCATCCATGCACACTCCCAGCTGAACACGGTGACCACCGGACTATTTAAAGCGGTTTCAACGGCGACACTCGAGCGTGTGATGCCCCTAATTCTGCTGATGCTGGCAGAGTGCTGGTGCAGTGGATGGGTCTGAGACTGATGGGAATTTGTCACTCTGGAGACACCAGGATGTGTGTTCCTGAAACATGCACCAGAGGAGATGATAATAGAGAAAATCAGCGACAAAGGAGGTTCCCCTGGTGCTGCAAAAATAGTTGTTGCTGTGGCACTGAGCTTGGAATTACAGCATGGGCTGCAGCTCTGTGTTTGTCTTGCTGACTCTGTCTGCCCTTGGCCAAATCAGAGAATATTTGTCTGGTTTGAGTTGAAGGCACCTTAAAGATCATCCAGTTCCACCCCTGTGCCATGGGCAGGGACACCTTCCACTATCCCAGGTTGCTCCAGTCCCTGTCCAGCCTGGCCTCTGACACTTCCTCTTCATCCTCCTGGAGCTCTGTCTCCCTGAGGTGTTTCTACACTGAAAATTCTGGAGGTGGGGATGTGTTCTTAGGATGGACACCTTGATAAGAGCTCCTGGTTGGCCTTGCAAGCAGCAATGTGTTATTTTACTGGGGGGGAGCTGGAAAGACCCTTTGGGGGCAAAGTGTGATGTGCTGCTGTGAGCTGTGGTGGGATGGCAAAGTAACAGCAGATACTCATATAGAGATATATATAGATATATATAGATGCTCTATACTACAGGCTTTATTTTATATATTACATACAATATGTGATCTATAACACATTATATATTATATCATGTATTATATCTCATATAACTGTATGATAAATTATATGTTGAGCACCACAATTAACTTACTGAAAGGAACCAGGTGCCTGAGGCTCTGCTGTGGGAATCTTGGGATTGACCTGGTAGCCAAGGGGTCATAAAATCCTCTTGTTCTGACTCCCTTCTGTGGGCTGGGACACCTTCCACTGGACCAGGTTGCTCATTAGGAGCATGTCCTACTCCTCCTGTGTTGGTGGCCCAAGTGCTGTCTGACCCATCCTTGGACCAGTGGAAAAGGCAAAATCTTTCTTTGTAATATATGTATTAGATGCTGTAACTTGGTAAAATTTAGACTTTTATCAAGCCCAGAAGGGAAGGACCCTCCCAGTTTTTACTACCTTCTCCAAAGCATGGCAGCTTTCCAGCAGGGCAGTGGAAAGAATATAACTGAGGTCAAATATAGAAAAAAAATAAAATAAAATCAGTAACTTGCTGAAACTTTTCTCCTAATTTAGTTCTCAGCATTGCCCAAGTCATTGTGAATGCAGCTTTTCCACGGCCATGTCAGCCCCAGGCAGACACCGAGCTCAGGAAAAGGTCCCCTGAGTGGTTCAGGTCTGTCAAAGTAATTGGGACCTTAAAAGTGAGCCTTGGCACAGAACATGTCAGCCAACCTGAGCTCTAGGTGTTGCTGCTAATGCTGGCTGGAATTATGCATGCAGCACAGTGCCCTGCACCGGGAGCACAGGAATTGCATAATTTTGTGCAAAAATAAATGTGTCTGTATTCTGTACAGGATGGGTTTGTGTATCTCCCTGCAAATACAGCCCCTGTGTGTGTGTGTATACAGCAGCTCTCTTCTAATCTGCTTGTTAACAAACACAGAATGTGATTATCTTTTTTTACCTGTATGAGCACTGCTCTGTCTCCTGCCTGTCTCTGATCCTGGCCATAGGTGGCCTGTAGAGCTCAGCAGTATCTCGAGCCTCTCCAGCATGATTTGGAATTAGTTATCCTGCAGCAAGAGCCAGGCAGGGCTCTAAGAATAACTTCCCATTGGCCTTTATATGTGTTGGCAGAAGCTGGGCTTGTCCTGCCTTGCTGTGACAAAGTCACTGGAAGTGAAAATTAACAGCAACTCAGTAATAGTTTATCTAGGTATTTATTTTTGGAGTGGGGGGGTTGAGTTTTGCTGGAGAAAATTACAGCAGCTTAGTTATAGTTTATCCAGGTATTTATTTTTGAAAGGGGGAGGTGTGGGGGAGTTGAGTTTTGCTGCTGATTCTCTGCTGAAAGTGCCTGTTGTGGTCATCCTGTGTCATCTGTAAAAAGGGACATCATGGGACTGTGGTGGGATGGATGTCAGATTGCTTTTTATTGTATTTTTTTTCCCCTTGAAACGTTCACAAAGCTGCTGCTTATCAGGGCTGTGGCCACACTGCCTCATTACAGCTGAACACAGGGAGGAGAGTTCATCCCCAGTGCTGCTGCTGGGCTGGAAATTGTGTCTCAGCTGGATGTCTCTGCTTGGACAAACATGGGGCTCTCCATCAGAGCCCTGTCCCTGCCTCTGTCTTTTGGATCTGGGAGCAGCTCAGCTGCTCTTCAGGCTGCTGAAAAAAAACCCAACTCAAGTGGGGACAGAAGCTTTTAACCAAAATGCTCTGAGGGGGAGTCTCTGTAGAGGACATCTCTTGTTTGGTCTGATCTTGGGTGTTTCTTCTCAGGGAGAGTCTTGCTCTGAGCACAGCAGCTGCTCTGAGCCCTGCTTCGTTTTGAACTTCACAAAAAGCACTGTCGTGCCAGAATGGTTAAAAATCATAAACAATCGTAATGCAGTTTTTATTATATTTGGAAGGGAAAGCCGAGAAAAGCATGCAGTAGATTAGTATTGTTCAAAAAAAATACCTGTTTGTACTGTTTCATTTGTAAAGAAGAGATTGTGCTCTGTAGCAATCTCATATCTGCAGAGGATTCCTGGAATTTGGGAGGGGGAGCTTTGGGGCAGAAGTATGGACTAGTCAGCCTTCTGATATCTCTTCAAGATCTCTTTCCAAGCCCCTGGAGACAGCAGAAGTAGTTTACTTCAGCTGACATGTGCAAGTTTGGAACTATCAGATTGGGACCTACTTGCCCTGGGTGTTACAGGAACATGGAAAAAGACTCATCTGACCTCATCTGACCTTTTGAGGGCTGAAGGACAGAGACCAGCTGGTGGAATAGCTGTTACATAGAAGGCAGAGTGACAAAATAACATGTCTGCCCAGGAGGTTCAGGGGTGCCTAAACCCTCCCTCAGAAGCATTTAGGAATTTGGTCAGTTAGGAAGTGCAGGGAAAATAAAACAAGGAGATATTCTAATATTTTTTTTCCCCTTAATCTCCAGTACAGATGCCACTATAAAAATATTGCTAATGGTTGCAGTAAACTGCAGCTTTCTTTTAGTTTTGGGAGAGCAAATTGCTGGTTCAGCACTGCTCTTTCCCACTGGTGGTGATGTGTGTGTTGGACTGGAGAGCTGGCTGGGATTTGAGATGGTCCAGCCATCCCTGTTTTATGGGACTCGCTCCTCTGCTCTCTTTAGCCACTCACATGAGAAGCTGAAGATGAAGAATTTGCTGTGTCAGATCTTTTCCCTGGCCCCATCCATAGCTAGTGGCTGCTGCTGCTCCAAAAGGGGCTGGATACCTGCCATAAATGAAAGGAGGAAATTTTATGCTGAGTAAAGCACAAAGGGAGACTCTGTTCTCGCCTCTGCTGCAAACTCTGCATCACTGAAGAGAAATTACCACACCTCTGACTCTTTCCTCCCAGCAATACAGTATTGTTAACAGCATTTTCTTGATGTTCCTACTCCTGCTGTGTGCCCAGCCTGTTTCTTACTGCGAGGTTTGGTGTAGCTGCAGGACTGATGGTCCTTCTCTTGGGGATCCTGGGACTCTGTGAGGACACAGCTGTGCCCTGCATGAATCACCTCGGCCTGGCCAGTTGTAAACTCTTCATCTGGGAGAACTTTCCATTTGCTCTGAACCAGCAAGCCCTGGTCACTGGTTACTGAAGCTCACCTGGATTGCAGAATGCCTGATCCTGTGCTGCAAATCCACTGGTTTTCCATCCCTCATAACCATCCAGGAGCTGAGCAACCTGGCCTAGTGGAAGGTGTCTGTGCCCGTGGCAGGAGGTTGGGACAAGATGGTCTTTAAGGTCCCTTCCAACCCAGACCATTCTGTGGTTCCATGATGCAGGTATCACCTCTGATTTTCCCAATCCTGTTGCTTTTACCCCATGTCTCTCAGACCACCCTGTTCCAGCTGCCTTTTGACTATGTTATGAAGTCTCAAAGACTGGGGATTCTCCCCTGGCTTCTTTGCCACTGGTTTCCTCACCTCCAAATATAGATCTTGGTGCTCCAACAACCAGCAGATCAAGGTCTAAAGGTTTGGTTTTTCCCTTTAAGTCCCACCCTTTATCCTTGCCAGTGTCTCATGTAGATCTGGAAAGTCAAATATCCAGCGATCACAAAGTCACTGTGAATATGGAGTTGCTCTCTCTGCCAGGCTTTCGGGAGAAAACTGTATTACAGTCTCTGTCTTACGAGATTTGGCTCTTTGTGGATTTATATAGTGCTAATTACAAGACTTCAGCCTGAGAGAGAGGACTTGTGTCTCACAGATCTTCCCAAGATTGCCAAGCAGGGGGAAACATCCACCCACTGGCATCCAATGCAACACAAACTGTGCTGAGCAGCCTCAGCCAACAAGAAAACAGCTGCCTGCTGAGTCATGGAGAAAGCTGAGGTCAGATACCCTGCCTTGCTGTTTTAGGGCTCCCATCTGAACCAGACCTGGAAAATTTAAAGACTTCATTTGGGGTCTCTTCAGAGACCTCAAAGCCTTGAAGGGAATGTGTGAGCATAAGCTTTGCTCCTGAGGAAGGAAAAGGCAATCCTAAAATGCTATAATTGATACACAAGCTGGGGAGACCTGCTGGGATGAAACCCAGTTCATTTTCTTTTCAATATTCATCATTCCTTTAGGGGCAGTGGCTGAGTTTGTTCCTCTTCGTGTCTGGAGCTGAGCAGGGTCTCCTTACTGTGAAGTGCTGTCCTGGTTTCAGCTGGGATAGAAGGAATTTCCTGTCTGTAGCTGGTATGGTGTGTTTGGGATTTGATATGAGAGTTGTGGTAATATCACACTGATGGGTTTAGTTGTTGTTAAGTAGTGTTTATAGTGTTTATACCAACTCCAGGACTTTACATGACTTCTCATGCCCTGCCAAGGAGAAGGCTGGAGATGCACAAGGAGTTGGGAGAGGAC
Source organism: Platyrinchus mystaceus (assembly GCA_035041135.1). Classification (NCBI taxonomy): domain Eukaryota; kingdom Metazoa; phylum Chordata; class Aves; order Passeriformes; family Tyrannidae; genus Platyrinchus; species Platyrinchus mystaceus. The sequence goes on from JAWWLV010000045.1 coordinate 1,499,604, forward strand.
ACAGCCAGGACAGCTGACCCAAACTGGCCAAAGGGATATCCCACACCATTTTAACTTCTTGGCCAGCTTGGCACTGCCAACCCCACGAGAGCTGCACTTCAGGGAAATACAGCAGAGAAAAGCTTTGAGCTGGGGAGAACTGAGTCCCAGGACTGTACAATAACTTTGTTGGGGACAAGAATGAGACTTTGAGACTGAAGTCAACCTGACAGTCTGGATTTTGGCAATACTTCACTTTTCCCAGTGCTTTGGACCCGTCTGATCTCAGACACATGTTCCTGAAGGTAGATCAACCAAGCCAGGCACTGCTGTGGTTTGGTTAAAATCAATGACCTCGTGTGCTCCTGCTACAATAGTTTGGTTGTCTGGGGGTTTATATTTGCCCAGTTCATGTGAGAAGGAATAATTTTAATAGATTTATCCTCAGGATACTTTCAGGAGACTGGGAAATACTGTTACCTGTGTCATGGAGGGAGTCGTTGTTGGGAGGTTGGATCCCTTCCAACTCAGGATGTTCCATGATTCTGTAGCATCCCTGTCTGCTCCAGAAAAGAGAGTTTAACTCTGGTCTCTGGATTTGTAGGTTATTTCTATGACCCCAAAACTCCATTCTCGTTCCTGTGACACTGAATATTTGTGTTCTTTCATTCCAGTCTCTGTAGCAAATTCCTGGAGGAACTGAGAAATCATTACTAAACCTCTCTGCTCTCCCCTCCAAGCACAGAGGAGCACAGCTCTGACCTGCTTTTGCTGATTGGAAACCAAGTCTGAAAAGCAGGAAGGAAAACCATCTACATGCAGTTTTATCACATGGGGGAATCAGGAGAAAAGGAAGAAAGTCCCACTCATAGCATGTGTTTATCCCATCATTTAATACTCTTCTGGCACAGACACAGGTAACAAGGTGATGGGCAGCATCTGAGTACCCCAGCAAAATAATCTGTGTGATGAGAGAAGGCTGTGTTGTCCTGCTGTAGCTTAATTCCCTTGCAAACAAACCACTCCTGAAATTAATCTCTTTATTTGGGACAAGCTGCAGCTTCCGCTGGGATCCTTTCATTGCAGTGAGCTGTGAAGAAAAGATGCTCTGGTGTGGGATATCCTCAAAGGGAGACTTGCCTTCAGCCTGGACAGGTTGTTGGTTCAGGGAGAAAGGATTTAGCCCAAGTTAGAAAGGATTTAGCCCAAGTTAGAAGCCGGGCTTTGTTGGGGGAGCTGTTGACAATGTCTCTGTATGAGTTTTCTCGTCGTGTCGGCTCCCAAAGAAAAGCTTCTATCCATGGTAATCAGGGTTTATTAAAGGAAGCCATGAAAAAAAGTCTTTAGATGAGATTAAAAGGATTGTGTAGCTGCACTTGGTGCTGAATTGCTCTGTGCTGGCTCTGGCTCTGGGCGTCTGCCTCGTCAGCATCCCGGGAAACGAATGGCTGTGCCTGAGTGCAGCAAAAGTAAACAGAGGAGCGTGCTGCCTGATTAGTGCTGGGCCTCATTAAATGCCCAGCCCGTGCCATTGGAATTGTCCCTGAGTCCTGGGTGCTCTTGGCTTCATCCAGCCAGGTGCTGCCTGCTGGAAAACTCCCTGAGTCCATCCCACCAGCCGTGGGACTCCAGGGGTTGTGCCAGACCCACTGTACAGAACGACACGGTGGGTTTCCTTCCCCTCCCACTGCTGCTTTTCAGCACAATTTTTTTGTGTTCTGGGTTTTGATACGTGTTTTTGATCTGGAGCCCCCGGCTGGAGCTGGACCTGGGGTGGGATTTCTTCCATGGCTTTTTGTATCCAGGCTCTCTTGTGTGATTCCACCCGTGTGCCACTGACCTTGCAGTGTCCCTGCTGCCAATGGTGACCATGGCAGGAGACCTGGTGATGTGACTCTGCCACCTTTGGTGGCAGGAGGGTTGTGTGTATGTGAGTGAAATGGGGAGATGCTGTTGTCTCCTGTGTTCACCCAGTGACATGTTCCTTTCAGGAGCTGTCACTGGAGTGGGGTGGGTTTGTTCCAGCCTCTAATACAGGGACATGACCATGGCTTTTGTGAGATTGTCAGTCAAAACCTGAACATCCCATTTCTCTCTTTCCCTGTACACTTCTCCCAAGTCCTTCCCTTCCTCTCAGTTGATAGATCAGTCCTTTGTGTCCTCTTTATTCCTGATTTATTCCTACCTCCTTATCCATATCTCTTCCTTCTTGACTTTATCCCCTTGGAACCTGCTGCATTTTAAGGATATATTTATTCCCTAACTTTCCTATCTAATAACCAGAGTTACAAGAAGTTAGGAAAGTCTATCCCTCTTAGGCTTTTTCACATCCAAACCTTTCTTGTCCAGGTGTCCCACCTATTTACCACAGAGTTGCATGTTGTGGAGTCTTGGGATTGTGTCCTGGAGAGCCCTGAGCAGAATCCTCTAACTCAGTGGTCTCCACCCTTTGCTAGAAATGGCCAATAACACTAAAAAAGTAACCACACTGTGGGGCAGCATCATAACTTGCTGTCCTTCAGGAGGAAAACAGTTCTTAACCCAAACTCTGGGAATTCAAGGCATCCTATGTGGAATGTGTTATTTGCAAGCAATGAAGTTGAGCCTCCAGTTCCACAGGCAAGCGAATGGTGTGAGACTTTCTGTGGGAGCTGAGTCTGAGACCATCCTCTGACCATGGATGGAACCCTGTCTGAAAGAGCTGGATTTGCTGTGTGACCTTCCCAGGGACCTTCAATGTGCTGGTGAAGGGGCTGTTGTGGCAGGAGTCACGTGGAGGGGTGATCCGATCTCACACACGAACCCTACATGGCGGGTCACGTCCCTGGTGGAAAAGGCCAGTGAGCCTGGTCATTGTGGGAAGGCAGTTTGGGTTTATTTTGGAAATACCCAGCTCAGAACCTAAGCCCAGACCTCCCTGCCTGCTGGCTGAGGCCTTTTGTTTACGTGCTTTGTTTTTAGAATATAATTACTCTCTTGTAATTTGAGCAGCCGAAGAGGCTGGGTATGTCTGTGCCACTGGACTACTTGTCTTCCCAGCTGCTCTGATTTCTGCCATCCAGACACAGGTGATTCTCCTCAGTGCATCCTCTCAGGGGTAGTACAAAACCTGTGCTGACTCTGCAGTGCAAAATATAGCAAAATATTGGGGTAAAAATAATATCTTTTTAGTACTTGAAAAGAAAAATTTCTTCCTGGATCTGCCTAGTTCCCGATCAAGCCAGTGTGTTAGAAATATGGATCATAACTCATAAGTGACAGGAGCTGGTGTTCAGGGTCACCAAGTGATGTTTCTGAACACAAGGCTCAAACAGGGACAGCTTCCCTCTTCTGCTGCTCTCCCAAGGAGGGGCTCTTTTGAAAGAGGAGTGGTTGTGTGGGGAGAGCTCGTCCCCTCCCTGCTCTATCTATGATATTAAAGGTTATTAAAAGCCTACGTGACCAGCCTGCCTGTCCCTGCAGAGCCTGCAAGACAGTCTTGCAAACTCTGCAGTATAAGCTTGATTTTATTAAATATTTGCTTGACCAGAAAGGCAGAACAGAACAGGGTAAACATGCCTAAAGTAAATGTGGGATGACCTTTGTCCGTCATCCATCCAATGCCTGCGGCTGCTGCGGCTGGGAGGGCAGTGGGAGGTGAAGGTGATCATACAACAGCTTTGAAATTCTGACTGCTGTGAGAATTTTGAAATATTTGGGGTGGCATAAAAGTGGTGGCTGCTCTACAGGCCCAGACTTACCCTTTTCCACTATCAGATCTAATCAGCCTACAGGTCAAAAGAATGAGGGATTTATTCTCTCTATTTCTTGAAGGAAATTTTTCAGTCCCGCTGGCGTTACCAGAGCTGCATAGATGTGAAAAAGCTGCAAATCCAGACCTGTGTCACATCTTCCTCCCTGCTGGGATCTGCAAACAGTGATTTTTTTCCTTACCTCCTCCTTGTGCCAGCCTGGCTGTCATCACTGGCTACGCTCCTGATTTCAGCAAAGTCACTCTGTGACAGAGGTGATGGGACACTGGCCTGCAGGAGCGGGGCTGGGGTTTGCCTTGGGGTCTTTTTAAGATCAAGGACAGCTTTGTGAAGTTCTGATCTGGATGATAAAGAGGGATGAAGGCTCTGTCCACCAGTGACAAGAGTTGTGTGGTCAGCACTCACTGAGGAGCTTGGCTTGTGAGACCTGGGGTGGTGGGACTCCATCTCCCACGTGTTCTGTGGGGCCATAAAAAGCCAAATCTGTTCTTGGTGCAGAAGCAACCAAAAAAGTGAAGGGAAAGGGAGCAGATGGATGTGGTGAGCAGGAAGGTGTGTTTCTGTGGGACATGGTGATGTGCTCAGCAAATTACAGAGGCTGTTTGAACCCCATAGTGCCCTCACACCCTGGTTAAAACCTGGGAAACGTTAAGAGACTGAGTGGTGCAAGGAATTCCTCATCCCTCTCTGTGGAAAATCACTGGGCTGCTCCTTGGGTCATTAGTTTTCCCACTTCACGGCCCTTTAGACTTTATTACTGCTAATAGGTAGGCAACCCCTTTCTCCTCAGTCACCTGAGATTCCCAGGGGAGCTGTATCTCTCTTCAGGATGATGTTTTCTTGGAAGTGAGTGGAGAGTGGTCTCGTGGTGAGAGCCCAGGTGAGGGAAGAGACCCAGTGCTCAGCTTGCTCCCTGCTCGGCCACCTGCCCTTCGTAGATGTGGCTGTGACAGCTGGCACACCACAGCTCCTGTGTCTGTACTCCAGGCTGGACCAGCACGAGGCAGCTTTGATCTGGAAGCCACAGAGATCCTGCTCAAACAGGACCATTCCGGACCAAGGTCTCCCTGGAAGGATGTTAATGTCAGACCAGGGCTGGCTTCTCCCCTGCAGACTCCAAGGGCTGCAGAAGAGCTCAGCATCCATCTGGACCTGTCCCTGCAGGCAGGTCCCTGACCTTCTCTAGGCTTCAGTCCCTCATCCAGAAGAGCAGGATAATAATCCTTCGCCAGCTCTGGTGTCTCAGATAGCAAATACACAGTTGGGCTGACATTGGCAGTGCAAACAGCAACGCTGGTTGACGTTCCTACCATGAGCCTTCTGCACCTCTCCGGCTTCCAGGGAATATTTGTGCTGCACCGTGGGGAACGTGTGTGTGTGATGGAGAGGAAAAGGTGCTGATTTATGACTCTGCTGTGTGATTTCTGCTCTTTCTACCAGCATCTTTTCTTTCAGAAGGGCTCCCTTTGTGCTGGTTTTAAGTAAAGAGCTCAGAGTCGAGAAAGGGAGGATTAGCAGTTAAATAAGCTCTGATGATAGCATGGTTGTGAAGGGGGGAGGAGGAAGGAATACTCCATAGTAATGTACTTTTGTTTTCTTTTTGCTTTGCTTGTAGGACAAAATCTGCCGGGGAATTGGTGTTTTGAAGACTTTCACAGCTTTTAATCCTGTTCCCTTGGGAATACAAACCTCTCTAATCATGTCACCGGCCATGTGGAAATGGACTTGCCTGGTTTCTCACCTCCTGCTGTCCACCACAGTGTCACCTCTTGCCAGACAGCAGCCACTCCATCCAAAGAGGCCCTTCATCACTTTCACTGGAGAACAAGCAGAGGGAAACTTCAACCACTTGGTGGTTGACGAAAGAACTGGGCACATTTACTTGGGGGCCGTCAACAGGATCTACAAACTCTCCAGTGACCTGAAGATCCTGGTGACCCACGAGACTGGTCCTGATGATGACAACCCCAAGTGTTATCCGCCCAGGATAGTCCAAACCTGCAATGAACCCTTGACACCCACCAACAACGTGAACAAAATGCTCCTCATAGACTACAAGGAGAATCGGTTGATAGCCTGTGGGAGTCTGTACCAGGGCATCTGCAAGCTGCTGAGGCTGGATGACCTCTTCAAGCTCGGGGAGCCCTTCCACAAGAAGGAGCATTATCTCTCTGGGGTGAACGAGAGTGGCTCTGTTTTTGGAGTCATTGTTTCTTACAGCAACATGGATGACAAGCTGTTCATTGCCACTGCCGTGGACGGCAAACCGGAGTATTTCCCCACTATTTCCAGCAGGAAGCTCACCAAGAACTCCGAGGCGGATGGGATGTTTGCATATGTCTTTCACGATGAGTTTGTGGCCTCTATGATCAAGATCCCCTCAGACACCTTTACCATCATCCCTGACTTCGATATCTACTACATTTATGGCTTCAGCAGTGGGAACTTTGTCTACTTCCTGACTCTGCAGCCTGAGATGATCTCACCACCTGGCTCCACCACGAAGGAGCAGGTTTACACCTCCAAGCTGGTCCGGCTTTGTAAGGAGGACACAGCCTTTAACTCCTATGTGGAGGTGCCCATTGGCTGTGAGAAGAACGGGGTGGAATACAGATTGCTCCAGGCAGCCTACTTGTCTAAGGCTGGAGCCATCTTAGCCAGGTCTTTGGAGGTTGGCCCTGAGGATGATATCCTCTTCACAGTCTTCTCCAAGGGGCAGAAAAGGAAGATGAAGTCCTTGGATGAGTCTGCTCTTTGCATCTTTGTCCTGAAAAAGATCAACGACCGCATCAAGGACAGACTGCAGTCCTGCTACAGGGGAGAGGGGACGTTGGATCTGGCCTGGCTCAAAGTCAAGGACATTCCCTGTAGCAGTGCGGTAAGTGAAGCCCCTGAGCACCCAATCTTTACCTTCTCATGTGCTCACAGGTCTTGTCTTCAGATAACCAAGTTTCTCAGCCATTAAAACAGGGACCAAACAACTGGAACTGCCTCGTCCCAGTCCTGGCTCTGCCTCCAGCTCAGCACACCACCTAATTTAACCAGTTCACACCCCAGTTTGCTCATGAACAAGCTGATGAAGGTATCATCAGACGTGCTGTGTTTGCTGTCGAGCTAAACCAAGGGGCCTTGAAATCTTCAGGAGGAATTTGCCTGTTATAATTACTTCACCTTGCAAATCATAGGGGCGAAATAATTTTGACCCAAAGCACAGTTTTGGCTCAAACTTAAATCAAAACAGGACCTAGAGAGTGTCAACGGCTTGTGCCGGTTTCTCTGTGCACTGGTGTAATTTCATTTCCCTGGGCTGGAGTGGGAGCAGGATTTATTCAGGGAGCTTTGTGAAGCCAGGGCTTCATTTCTTCCAGGGCTGAGGAGCACTGGTCATTAACCATCAAAGCCCCTCTCCTTCCGGTCTCCAGCCAGCTCTGCCGTCGCCTCTGCTCTGAAAAATTAAGGCCTGGCTGCAGATCAAGGATTAAATACTGCAAGATTTAAGGGCAGGACTGGGGAAGAGGCTGGTCGAGCTGACCTACAAATGGTCTGAGGAAATTGTCTTGGTTTATTCTGTCGGTTCACTCGAGTGTCACTGCAGGAATGTGCCTCAGCCCCTCCAGCCCAGGGGTGGCTTTGATAGCGGGCACAGACATGGGCATTGGGGCCGGCTCAGAGCAGGGCTGGAAGAGCCGCCTCTCCAGGCTTTGATTCCCGGCCTTAATTAGCTCTTTCAAGTGAGAGGCAAGTTCAAGTCTGAGCAAAGGGAATATGAGGAAAGCCAGAGTGCTTTCCTGCCCCACAATCTCAAGGCAGGCAGGGCTGGGGATGTGGGGTTGCTCCAGCTCTCCTTTGTGCTCAAGCCCCCTTTGCTGGGGGATTCCTGCTGCTGCTCCTTGGCAGGACAAAGGACGTACCAAGAGGAATGCAGGTGGGAATTTCATTGCAGGGAGGCTGATCCTGCCTTACTCTGCCTTAATTCCCCTTTACACCAGTGCCTTCAGTGTCCTTGCTTGACCTTGCCCTTCATCCTCCCACACTGAATCTGTGGAGGGACAAGTCCTTCATTTTATTTGGGATCTCTTCTGCCTGGACCCGTAAAGCTCCCCATGGAGTATTGCACAGGGAGAAAGGCTGTGCCCAAATCTGGCTTTGATTTTTTTTGTTTAGCTGCAAGGCCTCTGCACATTCAAAGAGCTGCCTTTAGATTTAAGCTGAGAGCTTCCCACTGGAGTTTCTTTCCTGGGCTGTTAAGCCTCTCCGTGCATTTGCATATCTCCTCTGCTTGTGCTCCATACTAACGTTTGCAGTGTTGGACCTCTCAAATTAGGAGGTTTGAAACCTCTCAGTCCTGGTTTCTGCGGCTTTAGGCAAGAGCAAAAAGGCCAACAGCGTTCTTGTGTCCCTTGGGGTGAGTCCCAAACCAAGAAGAATGATGTCTCAGACTGAATTTGAAGGGACCAGACTGCAGAGTTGGGAGAGAGAACAAGGAGCCATGGGCTGGGGGAAAAAAAATGTTAGAGCATATCTGTGAGTGTATTTCTTCCCTGTGAATCAGAGATGCTAATGCTAAGCTGGAAAAGAACCTGGAGATCCTTGAATTAAAAGAAGGGAGTCTGAAGAGTGTAACTAAGTAGGCTGTCCTTTCCTTAAATGAGCCTACTTAGAGCTGCTGGCAAGCCCTGCCTGAGATCAGCTGTGCTGCCCGAGGGAAGAGGTATTAGTGACTTGGCTGCTGCAAGGGGTTGCAGAGTCCAGCAGCTAAGCTTGGAAAATATTTGATGGTTGGTGAAGTATTTTGGAGCCTGGATGTGTGTCTGTGAGGGCCCTGTCTCCCTTGCTGATGTCCTGCTGCCAGCCAGCCCCCAGCGCTGCTGCTCTGCCTCTCAGCACATGTGTTCGGAGCAGCTCTAAAACCAATTACAAAGCCATCAGTGAGACTTTTCCCTGGTTTTGTGTGGATGTCAAATGTTTCCCTGCTGGTGCAAATAGAGGCTTAACCTTCCTGCGATCCAGGCTGGAACTGAACTTCAGCTTTGCTGCCCTACCTTCGGCAGCCAAAATCCTGCATGTGAAAGGGTACACAGCTGATGTGCCTGGCACTGAGCATTTTAAATTAAGAGAGGAGAGATTTGGATTAGATTTTAGGAAGAAATTCTTTACACAGATAGTAGCGAGGCCCTGGCACAGGCTGACCAGGGAAGCTGTGGCTGCTCCATCCCTGGAAGTGTTCAAGGTTGGACAGGGCTTGGAGCAACCTGGGATAGTGGGAGGTATCCCTGCCCATGGCAGGGAGTGGAATGAGATGAGCTTTAAGGTCCCTTCCAACTCAAACCATTCTGTTATTCCATGAGTCTTTGTGGTATTAACTTCAGGGTTCACTGCACTATCCTCACCTCTTGGTGCATGGTCAGGTCTGGCTTTTAGTAACAGACATTCTTCTAATTTTTCTAATATTTCTGATAGAGCAATAACTGACTCAAAGGGGATCCACATTTTATGATTCTTCTGCCCCTGCCTTGATTTAATGTTTGCTCAGGGCCATTTCAGAGCAAGAGAAATCTCTTGGGGACCAATCCCAGCACAGCTCTCCTGACCTGCAATATGCACAATAATAATTAGAGGGATGTGGGGGAAGAGTCTCTTGGCCCTGCTGGTAGTAGAGTCTGTAGCTTCTCTAGTCAGGCAGCTTGGTTGCATCTGGATGTGGGAGGTTTGAGGTTGGGGAGGCCCTTGGTAAGCTGGGCTGGACAAACTGTGTCTCATGGTCAACATGCAGCAGGAGCCTTTGGGTCTCCAGATGTCCTGCAAGGCTGGATGTCCTGGAAACTTGCCCTGGTCTGGCCTGCAAACACAATATGAAGGCAAAGATGGAGAGACAACTGTGCAATGTGCCTGTGATTCCCCTGTGTCAAGTTCCTGTGTGTGCTGCAGAAGTTGGTAGTGTGACAGAAGCATTTCCAGAATGGGAAATGTAAATATCCAGAGATAAATGGAGAATTCTCAGTGTTCATTCCTTTCTATCCTTGTATTACATCTGTCCTCCTTGTAATCTTCAGCATAGATGGGGAAAAAATGATAGATTTTTATGTCTGGGCAGCTGATTTGCAAATTGGTGATGTTCACTCAGGTGATAAATGGTTTCAGGTAATACCTCTCTGCAAATGCAGGATAATAGCTAATATTTAAAGAGCACACTTGACCCCAAACGCTTAGAAATTCATATAATCAGAGAAAAACGAGGCTGGGGGAAAAAAAAAATATTCTTATGAGGTCATCTGATTTGCCCTTCTGCCCTACTTAAAACATTCCTGACAGATGTTTGTCTCACCTGTTCTTAACCTCCGGCGACGGAGGTTCCTCTCCCTCCCTGCGCGATCTGCCCGTGCTGTGAGGAAGCTTTTCCTCACTTCAAATCCAAATCTCCTCTCTGGATGCTGAAGCCGTTCCTGCTTATACAGTCAGAGGGCACCTTCAAAGCCTTTGACACGCGAGGCTCTTGTTATACAGTCATGGAAAAGTGACCACTGCAGTGTGGTTGGTGCATGAACGTGTGGAGCAGTGGGAGCAGGGACGTGAGGGGTGTTGGAAGAAGGAAGGGCTGTTCTCGAGGGAAAAAATGGGCTTCTTAAAGCAGGAAACAAACTTCATGTTGGGCTGAGAAGGCTGTGGTTTAAACAGGCTTCATGGACTTTGTAACTGAACAACCTGCTCTAGCGGAAGGTGTCCCTGCTCATGGTGGAGCGGGTTGGAATGAGATGATCTTTAAGGTCCCCTCCAACCTAAACCATTCTGTGATTCCATGATTACATGATACAGTTGGAATATACTGGATTTCTTAAAACAAAACAAAACGCAACATGAGAGGAGGATGGAGATATAAATGTGCCCCTTCTGTACAGGAATTGATCACTGGGGGGAATTTTTTTTTATTTTCATTATTTTGAAATAGGATTAACAGGTGCATTTTGAAGCCCAGTGAGAATTCCATTACCGGGCACAAACTGAGGCTTCCCCTCCACCTCGGGGAGCAATCAGGTGAATGGCTGTGTGGGACACAGAAACATGGATGGAGAAGAGGAGAGTATTAGAGACTGACTCCAAAGCAGCTCAAGGATGTCAGGGGAGATGGAGAGGAGAGGGAATCCTTGCTGGACCTTTGTCTTACAGCAAAGCCCCGAACACAGTTTGCTGCTGGCACGTGCTCCTGGCTGTCAGCTCGGGAGCTGGTGGCATCCCAGGGCTGCTCTCCTGGGAGATCCTGGTCTCCTCATCAGCCTGATGTGTCTTGCAGCATCACCTGCTGCTCTGCAGCCTAACAGACTCCAGTCCCTGAGATGAAGAGGTGTCACCTCCACCGCTGCAGCTTTCACCGGATACGCAGCACAAATATCTGCCCAAGATTATCAGAGTGTCTGTCCCCAACTATCTCCTGCCTTCTGCCGTATTTTCTTTTCCTTTTGGCAGGAAATGAAGTTTGACTGTTTAAATTACTGTATTCAATCTCTTCCTGTTTTTCATGGCAGCGCTGTCACTTGAGGGAGAAATGAAATGTTTTCAGGCCAACAAAAGGCCTTGTGTAAAGAGCTGGGCAATATTTTCCCAGCACTTTGCTAACAGAAGAAGGTGTTTGGGACCCAAGTCACTGTCTGACAAGTGACTTGGCTATAAAGGTTTCCTGTGCTTCTGGTGCCTGAGTGTGTAATTCCCCAAAACCTCTTTGAAGATGCTGCTGATGAGATTCCTGAGAGTCCTGCACCTCCTCCTCAAGGGCTCTGCTCTCCTCCTCCCTCCTGCTTTCCCTGCATCCCCCTGCCCATCCTAGATGCCCACCAAGCAAGCACTGCTGTTGGGATGGGATTTAGCTGAGTGAAGGAAGAGGCTGTGGAGGGCATATTTCTGATTAATCCTTCCATGAATGGTTGTGGGGCACATTTGGATGCTGGTTGGGTGAACAGGCATTTTCCTTGGGAAGCACAAGCACCTCAGCCAGGGGCTGATCTATGGCTGATCTATGAAACTGGAGCTGATCTATGGGCTCTGTTCTGCTCCATGTCAACAGGTTAGGATGGGCCTTTTCTAGTTCAGGTGGTAGAAAGGCTCTGTGGATGGGATGGGATGGTGAGTTTGACTCCTGGCAAGGCCACAGTTGGTGATATGGCCAAGATTTTTCTATGAACAGCCTATTTCATGATATTCCTCTTCCTCCCAGGGCTTGGATTTGCCATCACTGGTGTTAACAGGACACACAGAACCTCTGAGACACCAAGATGGGGAGCAGCATTATCCTTGTTTTACAGGAGGGTTGGGGAAGGCACAGTGAAACATAGCCCAGGGAACTCCTGGATCTTAGTGCTGTGCCCAACTGTTCCCAGGAAAAGGGAATATCATCCTTGCCATTGCATTCCTCTCTAGCACGGGGGACAGAAAAACAGGGTCGTCCTGAAAGAAGGACATGGGCTGGAGCTGCTGGAAAGAAGCAGTGTTTCAAGGGAAAAAAATCACTTTACAATAAAAAGTACAATAAAAGCAGGAATTGTCATCCCTATCTGTCATTTCCCCCATCATTTTCCCACCAAAGGGAAAGAGTGGGGTAAAAGGGAGTGTTAGCTTTTGCTTAGCCCTTGGGAAGAGGAATGTGTGGAAGGAGATCCATGTGATCCCTGTGCTTTGACATCTTGCACAAGCAGCCCCTGCACATTTCTCTTGGCAGAGTCGGTCTGTACTTGATCCTGACACTTTCCCATGGGAATGATTCCATCACAGGAATGAGCTATTGGTTTTGTTAGACCTTGTAGTGCCCCTGCTTGCCAGCTGGGCTATCCTAAGTCATCCCAATGTCAGTGCCACTCCTGCTTGCACAATAGGTCTTTTTGTTCATCTCAGCTGGATGGACGAGAGTTTTGGGTGCACGTTTTACATACAGGTCTTTACTCCAAATTATGCAGACTCATGTTCCTGATCCAAAGGGTTCATGGTCAGCCAAGGTCAGTTCTTGGTCAACTTGTAACGGTGTTTTCTTCTTCTTCCTCCTCTGAAAATGCAAATAAGAGCAGGAAACCCCCCTTCCAAAAAATGACAGAGTGCAGTGTTTGGAAGGGCAGAACCCTCAGAAATACGGTAATGCCTCTCTGGGAATGCCCACAGGAGACTCACAAATGGAGCAAACAGGCTTGTGGCTGCCAGATCAGTGTTTGTATAATTGGTCACATCAGTTTGTGTTGGATGGGAGTGTGTGTGTGTGTGCAGAGCGTGTTGTCCAAGGGACTCGCTCCAAAACTTTGATAAGAGGTGACAGGGACACAGGGGGCTGGAGAAGGTGGAGACTGAGCTGAGGAGGCGAGAGGGACAAGAGGTAGAGCCCTGTGATTTGCACATCTCCCCCATGCACCTTTCCTCTCCTCATTTCTCCACCTCCAACAGGCCTGACCAACATCTCACCTGCAAAACCGGCCGCGCTCCGGCATAAAAGACATTCCAGCAGGGAAAATTGTCCTGTTATCTTTCCACATGAGCAGCTCAGGGAGCTCTCCCCAGTGACACAGCTGGTGTTTCTGATGATTGTTGTCAGGGGTGGAAGTGGCCAGGGATGTCTGGGGCCGTGCTCCTCAGGCTAATGGAGAGCAGCTGACTCCGTAACTCCAGGGCTCCGAGCAAGGTCCTGGCCCCTCTGAACTGGAATCAGGGAATTCTCCCCACCTCCTCCCCTCTGAGGTGAGCAGCAGGCTCATTAACTAATTAGCACTGAGCCATTGAGCAGCATGCCTGGTGTTCATGCTGGAGACGTGATGGTTGGGATTTAATGGAGTTGTAGGGACAAGACCCTCCCGGCTTTCCCACTGATACACGTGCCTATAGCTGAGCAGCGCTGAGTGAGCACCACAGGGCTTCTCCAGCACCTCCATGAGCTCTTTTTCAGCTGGATATGGCTGCTGGCAACACCCCAGACCTCCTGACATCCTCAAAAGCCCACCATTTATTCAGGTGGGGATGTATATCCCAACCTGGTGAGAGCTCCTTTGCAGGGGCTCCTCAGGCAGCACGTGGATCATCTTCTGTTTTCCATTGGTGATGACTCTTCCTCCCATGTGCCACCTCTCTGCCTTCAGCCAGCAGGGATAAGGACACTTCCTTGCCCCTGTAAAGTGCTTTGCACTCCAGGCAGGAAAAAAAAAACAGTGGATTTGGAGACTCTGGAGGAAAGAAAAACAAAAACTCTTAATCTCCTACATCAACTGCAGCCTGCACTTAAGGACTGCAAAGCAGGGCCTAATTTCAGGAGAGGATGATTGCATTTGAGGTATTAAGTAGGTTCCTCAGTATCAAACACCTGTCCTTGAAAAGAGACTTCCAGATCCGTGGATACAGAAATAATGCTGGCAGTAATTAATTACCTCCTTATCATCCCCCCACCCCCATCTTGAAACCTCCCCTTCCAAGATCCTCATTGTCCTGGGGGTGTGGGGGGGAAATACACATTCATTTGGAACAAAAATATACGTGTACTGGAAAAAAACTCATTCTCAAAACTATTTATTTAGTTCCCAAGCATAAAGCAGGAGGCAGCCCTGTGCCTTTAAGTGGCTGGGTGCCCAACCCTCTCACAGGGCTGTTCTCCTCCTGTCTGGGTGACCCTGCTCACACAGAATGATCATTGAGGCCAGAGCAGGACCCAGGGCCACGGAGTCGCTGTTGTGTCTGAGATATTCCAGCCTCAGCTCCCTCCCCCACCACCAGTCCCGTCCCTCCACCACGTTGGCTCTGCCTGAGCAGCTCAGCATCCCTCAGCATCACCCCCAGGCCGTGGTGGTGCCTCAGCCTGCAGGTGAGCAAGGTGCCACCTTCTCCACCGCTGCCAGTCGGTGCCAGCTTCTCCACCCCTGTGCTTCTTGCCACGTGGACAATTAGATTCGTTTCTGGGAACTGCTCTTTGCTGCTTCCCCTGCCAGCAACCCGGGCTGTTTTCTTCTGTGGTCGAGCCCTGTGGTCGCCTGTGGCTCAGCTTTGCATTTTTGGAGGGCTCCATATGTTCTCCTCTCATTCCCTTCCACGCCAGGAGAGCAGCGACTCCGCAAACCCGACCTCGGGTTGCCTCTCCAGGAGGTTGCCTTGCAGGTCAAGGGGAACGCTTGTGCAAGAGGGGATTTAAAAAAAAAAAAAAAAAAAGAAAGAAAACAAACCAAAACAAAAAGCAGAAAGCAAACAGCCCAGATGTCCTGGAAGAGCCAGAAGCAAAGTGACTCCAGCTCCCTTGTTGAGCACGATGCTATTTAAAGCACCTCCGGAGAGGGGATGGCCGAGTGTGGGAGTTTGGACAATGCCTGTTCTGTTGAGGAGGGGGCTGAGGGGGTGCTGGACCCAGCACTGCTTTCTGGGATAAATGCTCTGCAGACCCTTTCTCCCTCTCCTGATGCAAGTGTAGCTGTTGGGGTGAAACACAGGGCAGTGTCTGTCTTAGAGCTTGGAGAATCAGCAAAGATATTTAGCCTTTGGGAATGATCTGATGTGCATGGCCATTTATTTATATTCCAGGAAACATGGAAGACTTTTCTTTTTTCCTCCCTGAACTATGCATTTTTCTCTACTTACCCAAATTCCATGGATGGGTCCTCATTGTACCAGGTAGGATGATATAGATGTTGGAAGCAGTGTCCTGAAGACTGGAGATGGGGTTGTTTTACCCACAGAGAGATGTCTGAATCACACCTGACCATATTCCTGCCCCAGACACTCCCAGCCTGGCGTCTGCATGACTTTGGGATGTAGCTTTTGCTGTAAGTTTGTTTTAGAGGCATTTTATTAACACTGTCCCAATCTTTGGGTAACATAACAACAGCTTTGGGACGAAATGTGCTGTTTGCAGAGCCAGCACTGACCTGGCTGGGTAGATATGTTCAAATTCAGGATGGAGCTGGGGACCTGGGTGTCCTGGACACGTCTACCTCCAAATTATCCTTCTATTCAGCTGTGCTTTGTCGCACTGGTAAATGCCTGTAATGGGATGAACATGTCTTCCTGTAATGGGATGAACATGTCTTGCTGAAATGCTGAGCTTTGTTGCACCTTACTCCTGCAGAAAACTACACAGTACATAGGACTTAACATCTCCTTTGTGCCCCCAGCCCCCCCTTCCTTCAATTTAGGGGCCAGTAATCATTGCAGACCCAATGTTTGCTGCTTTATGGTTCAGATTCTCATAACATGTGGCTGCTCCATCCCTGGAAGTGTTCAAGGCCAGGTTGGACAGGGCTTGGAGCAACCTGGTCTAGTGAAATGTGTCCCTGCCCGTGGCAGGAGGGTGGAACAAGATAGGCTTTAAGGTCCCTCCCAACTCAAACCCTTCTATAATTCCATATTTAAAATATTTAAAGAAGTACTTGAAACCAAGAAAAGCGAGGCAGCCAGACAGACATGCAACTAAAAAGTAAAGACAGAGGGACCTCTGTTTCCTCCATGCAGTACTGGAGCTGCTATAGCTGACAGAACATGTGGGTGACATTAGATCAGTAGGAACAACATCGTGTTTTCCCTGTTTCAATGTCATTACCCCGTCATTGTCAGCGTTCCAAAATATAATAGGATTTGTTCAGCTGATTTACCCTGTAAACAAGCAATATTAGCCAGGCACGTATTTAGACACGAGGAGAGAGGAGGAGAGGCAGAGCGAGGGAGTTTGCAGAAGGGAATAATAAAAATTTACTCCTCCTAATGAGGGAATGACCCAGCAGTCATGGATGGGCTGGGGCTGTTGGTTGGGATCCCGAGCCAAGAAAACACAGGGCTGTAATTGTGATGCTGTCCCTGCTTCCAGGGACTGGCTGCAGCCTCCCACTTGCACCATCCCACTTTGAGATGCGGGGAGGAGTTCGAGCTTAATGGCTTGAGTGAATTTACTCTCTGCCTGATAGAAGCGCTCTGAATTCCTCAAGCACCGAGATCTGCCCAGATAGCGGCAGCAACCGGGGAGATTTTTCTCTTCAGACCTCGAGTGCTTCGGTTTGTTGTTTAAACTGATAACGGGGCTTCTTTAAATGCGTTTTCTGTGGGATGGCAGGACCAGACACATCTTGCTTCTCCCTGGTACAGATGCACAGCCCTGGATCACCGTTATTTGTTGAGCAAGCCAAGCTCTCACGAGCACAAACATCCCATTCATTACAGCACTTAACTTACCTTTGCAGGACAACGGTGAGGCTTAATTAATGCTTTTAAGAGGCTCCGGGGCTCTCCGGGTGAGGGTGTTGCTTGCATGCAAAGCAGTGATGTTGTTTCATTTCTATGGCTCTGTTGGTGCACGTGGCACTTTGCAGCCCAAATGATAATTTTTGTCTGTGTAACGAAATAATAATTATAAGCAATTGTGATTCGGTGGAGAATCGCTGGTGGTGCTGGCACAGGGGAGGCAGCTGGACTCTGTCCAGCAAGGTGCTGGTGTGTGGCACTCAAACAGGAATGAGGGGTGCCAGAAATGCTCCAGAAATGCTGTTTTAACCGCTTTGCTGCCAATAAATAGAGGTAGTGGGTCAGGCACACTGTGAAAGGGAGGATGGGTCAGCAGGAGAAGGATCCTGCACCCTTCAGCACTGCATTCAACAGGCAGCGATGATATTGTTGTGAAGACCTGAGGAACCCTGCAGTGTATCTGCAGATGGACAGGAGAGTTTGTAACTTGGGGAAGGGAATGTCTCCTTTTAGGGGATCTCTGTTGGATGGACATGCCTGAGAGAAACTCACGTTATGGCAAGGATGGCCAGGATTACAGGGCACAGCTGACAGAGGACAGAGCTCCAGTCTCTCCTTACACCTCTCCCATCACTGCAGTTGAAGTTTCTAGGAGCTTGTTAGGTAGACAGCCTTTGTCTGATCAGGGAAATGTGACAGCCTTTAGAATTAAATGCAGCACCTTCTCTCAGAGTTGTCTCTCTGCTTACACAAAAACCCCTCTTCACCTAAGATTTCCCCTATCTGGGACTCTTTCTCCCCATCTCAGCTACAGTAGCACCAGGGAAAGTCAGTGCTACTGAGCTTCAGGTGTGTAGCACAGCTTTGCTGCTGGAATAAGTTCTCACAGAAGAGCTCTAGCAGCTTATTTGATCGATACTTCCCTTTTGAAAAAATCCCTAAATGCTTATTTACTCAACAGTCCATGGCAGTTTCAAAGGTAGAGTCTCTGCACTCCATAATCTCTCTCTCTCTCTTTTTTTTTTTTTTTTGGGGGGGGGGTTGTGAAAAATTCTAAGTGAATTGTTTTAAAGCACCGATCTGAGAGCCACAGGGATCATATTCCTCCGTTTATCCTTCAGTGCCTCATCCATATGATCCCCTGAGCCAGCAAGGGGATGTTTATGGGACTGCAGGAGAGCTCAGCTTCCTTTTACACCTTTTGCAGTCACAGTCGCTGCTCTTCGGGTCATGTCCATCCTTCTTGTTTGTGGGATGAATTTCAGCGACCTCTGGGACCTGATTTTCACCCCACCTGCAGGGGTTTGGGGTGCTGATGCTGAGATTTGGAATTATGATGAGGCTGGAAATGTTTTGAAGGAATACAAGACACAAAAGAGAGATTCGGCTGACACAGTGATGGTGTTTGGGATGTGGGATGGGAAGAACTCCATGAATGGGAGTGTTTGTACTGTCTCAGTCTGACTTTGCATTGCTGCTGGAGGTACTGTCCCTCTTCCCTGCCTACATCAGACCCTTGGGGTCCAACTAAGGCACTTAAAATATCGCTTAAATTACAATATCCAAACACAGAGACTGCAAATATCCCACTGAAAGATATGGACAGGCATCCAAGTCAGTTCTGCACCGTGCCCTGTTTATCTTGACTTAGGGAGAGTGTTTCTCCTGGAGAAACTTGGAGGTGAAGCTGACACCAGACCTGAGGGATCTGGTGTACCTGGTATCAGTCAGAGACTCCTTAACCTGCTGGTCTTTCAGGCTGGATCCTTAATTACACCTTCACTTGTGGTGGTAGGAGTGTCTTCTCTGCAGGTGACCAAGAAGGGAGTGGGTGGTTCTGCTGAGGAAGTTATTTCACACTTGATGTCCACGATGTGCTTCTCTGGATAGTCAGTCTTGGACTTTCCATCATGGGGGCATGAACTATTTCCCTCTGATCATAGAAACACAGAATGGTTTGGGTTGGAGAGGACCTTAAAAATCATATAGTTCCAACCTCCCTTCTGTGAGCAGGGACACCTTACACTGGACCAGGTTGCTCAGAGCTCCATAATAAGTCAGTGCTGCTTCCAGAGCAGAAATGCTCCTGCTGACCAGTCCCAGGCAACATGTCTGGGAAAAGTGGGAACCAGAGTTGGAGAACAACCCACGGGCTGAAAAGTCTTCACAGTTGCAGCTCTGTGGCTGTGACTGAATCAGCAGATGCTGAAAGTTTGGGGTCTGCATCTCCAAGGTCTGAAGCAAGAAATGAGAAAAGCAAACTTATTTTGCCAGAATTGCTTAAAGATCGTAATATTGGGGTCTAGAAAACGTGTAGGGGTTCACTAATGGATTTACCTTGTGCACATCTTTTGGCACTGCCATAATTCAGAAAACTGTGACTTAAAGGATGTTAAATTTATGGCACAATTACTTTTATACACAATTACTAATAATCACCCAGCTCTGCTAAGCTAGAGGTCTGGAGACTAAAGAAACCTGTTGGTCCCTGTAAAAAGGCAGCTTGCTCTTCAGGAAATTGCAAATTTTACGACGTGGAGGTGCCTGGTATAGACTGTTGGGAAGTCTTATGCTCATAGCAGGAACATAAATACAGGCATAAAAAGTCTGTACTACATTAAGATTCTGCAGCACTCTGGAAACTTGACACCACTCCTTGAACTGATGCTTAAAGTACAGACCCAAAAACCAAAGGACTGCACCAGTTCTAGTCAATTTGAGTAACTTTCCCCTCTGTTCTTGCACTCCTGAATTGTGTTCGAACGAAAACCTCTTACAATGGCTGGTGCAATTTCCCTATAATTGGGAAAGTTACTGTAACTGCACTGTCATTTGTATATGGTGACATGTAATTGCACAGTAACCACTGCTGTGGGTGCACAAGTGAAAAGCAGAGTGCAATTATAATGTACTTCCAAATGCTGGCTCTTTATCCAGCTTCCATTATATCACAGAGCGCCCTGGGGAAACGGTGCCGGGTATTTTTGGATGTCATTAGACCGCAGGCCAAGCGCTGAAGAGTGGGTGGCTTGGTGATCTGTGCTGTCCTTGGTCAGTGGCCATCTCTTTGGGCACAAAATTTGGAATTCCAGATGACAAAAGGCCACAGCCTTTTCCTGACTCACTGTCTGGAATGCATGGGATGGGGAGGGCACTAACAGGCATCAAACTGGGGGAATGATGTGGCATCATTTCCAGCTCCACTGCATAAGGGTTTATGGTTCACCCCTGCACTAGGTGATCTAGACCCTAAATTTCCTAGCTTGTCTCTCTTCAGGTACCAGGAAGTTCCTGGTGAGGGATTTTCCTAGGGCTTCCATCTGTCTAGATTTTTAATTACCCCGTTGAGTGGACACATGACCCCCCTCACCCTCACTCAGTCCTTGCTGTCAGAAGGAAAGGGGATCTTGCAGTCAGATGACAGAAAAGACCTTGGATATCTCCTTGCAAAGACTGAAATGTGTATTCCTGTTGATTTCTTATTGCTGTTGGCTCTCTGGCCCTGCTGGCAGCACAGACAGCCCTTAATGTATGTGTTCCCTCCATCCTTTGCAGTGGCCAAGCCTGAGATAAGAGGAGTGAGAAGCCAAGTACCTGCCACTGTATGAAGACAGGGCTGTTAGGTATTAGCTGTAAATCAAAGGCTTGGCCATTGGGACCACCTTTATCCCCAGTGAGTCTGTGGAATTGCTTTGGAGCCTGCTGAGAGATCTGAAAAAAGGTACTTTGACTGGGGAGGAAGATTCCTCCAGAGTGAAAGCAAGGAGGAATGAGGGGTGGTTAATCCTTTATTGAGGCTGTTCCCCAAATATGGATTAGGCTGTTTTTGATTATCAGGGGCTGTTTCAGAGGCCAATGGCTAAAGCAGATGTTTAAGGGACAATTGATGTATTATGAGCACTGTTTGCACTGGTCCCCTGATACCTGGTTCTTCAGTCACTTCTGCTGGGCAATCAGATGAGGATGGGCAAGGAGGTGCTGAAATCAAATCTCTAACACTTCTGCTGAATTTGGGGGTTTTGGGAGCTCAGCAAATAATCCCTAAGGGACTGAGCCAGCACCAGCCTTGTAAAACCATCCTCTGCAGGAGGGCTCGGATGTGTTAATTATTTATTTGATAGGCTTAATCCTGGAAGAGGCAAAAGCCTGCCAGAACCCTCCTGGAAATCAGGCCCATTCTTTTGCACATCCTTTCTTTTTCACTGGTGAATGTGACACTTGGCCGCAGTGTCAGGGCTGCAGATGAACCCCCTGGTTGCTGACACAGGGAGTGGTGGCAGGAGCAGACCACAGGCTCCCACCAGCTGGTCCCCCTTCCCATCAGCCCGGGATGCAGAGGCAGCTGGTGGGACTCGTGAGGGCATTTTTACCCTGGGAGCTGCCAATCAGTCCCAGATGGAGGTATTTCGGATACGTAGAGCACCATATAAGCCTGTGTTCAGCAGCTTTCCTGGGGCAGAGGGGTGGTGAGTAATATTCCCTCTTTTGCAGGTGGGAATTCGGTGTGGGATGATGAACTGATTGGTTTCAGTCCAGCACCCCAACCACGAGCCCCCAGTTCCTTCCAAGTTACCTGCTGGGTGCGCCGTGACTTTCTGGGTTAGATTTTAACTGCTCAGGACGCGAGAGTTGCTGATGTTATTCCCACCTCTTTTAGACCTTCCCTTTGCCTCTCCCTGCTATTCCAGCCGGTGTGGCAGCAGCCTTAGAAGCAGAGTGAATTCATGTCCTCACCTCCTCTTTCATTCTGGAAAGTCGTTAACACGAAATTGCCAAGCCGAGAAGCTCCAGAGAGTTTAACGTTGCTACTTTATATTGCTGCTAGGAGTGTCTGGAATTGAAAATAAACCTGTGCTTGCAACTCCTGACCCTTTCATCATAAATCCAAACTTCCTTAACGTGTTCCTCCTTGCTGCAGAAGACGACTTGTATTTCTGTCTCTACAAAGGCCTGTGTGCAGCTGAGAGCCACAGCTGTGCAGAAGCCGGGTGGTGTTTATTTGTAGGGTTTTTGCTTGCTGGCGTTTTTTTGGCAGATGATCCCCAGAGGAAATAACCCAAATACGTTAAAATGAAAATAGTTTTCGTGTGGCGTGTGGCTCGCTGGCCTCGCTCCTGTTCCCAGGGGGAGGGCTCGTCCACATGGCAAACTGCAACTCTGGGATGGCTGCACTGGCACCCACCCAGCAGCATGGGAGTGGACATGGAATCCTAGAATAATTTGGCTTGAAAGTGACCTTAAAGACCACCCAGTCCAATTCCCCTGCCACAGGCAGGGACACCTTCCCTATCCCAGATTGCTCCAAGCCCTGTCCAACCTGGCCTGGGACACTTCCAGGGATGGGGCAGCCACAGCTTCTCTGGGCAACCTGTGCCAGGGCCTCATCACCCTCATCATATACAATTTTTTTCTTTATATCTACTGTGACTCTGCCTTCTTTTAGCTTAAAAACGTCACCTCTTGTCCTATTGATACAGACCCTACCAAAACTCTGTGCCAGCATTTCTTTTTAAGTCCTTCCTATAAGGATGTGCCCTTCTGTAAATAATATAAGGGAAACAGGATTAAATAAATAGGCCTAAATTTAGTTTTGTGTCTGTATGAGGGGGCAACCATGATATCTACCCATTAAAGGTAGGTGTGAGCTCAGCTGGAGCTGGGTCCAGCCTGATGGAGGAGGAATTAACCTGGGGCAATCAGATTAATTCTCAACAGGTGGGAGATGAGCTGCAGAGCAGCCACAGGTGGCTGTGCTTGAAGCTGGGATTTCTGGGTCTATATCTTCTGAGTCTGTCAGAGACTCCTGCCTGAGATGGGTGGTTCTTGATCATGCAGGAAGGCAGCCAGATGATTGCTTGGGTCCTTTCTGGTCTCAAGTGCTTCGGCTGGAGTGGTTGGTTTTGGCTGTGCTGCAGGGAGGGGAGTGTGTGGGAGGCTGAGCTGCTCCAAGGAGGATGACTCTGACAGTGCCAGCTCTGCTTGATTTGGATCATTTCACTGCTTGTCAGTGTAATTTCCTCTCCTTGGAGAGGGAGCTTTGTACACTGCACCCAAGGTAAGACGTCTGCTGGCACCATTAAGCTTTTCATCTTCTCAGCGGTGAGGAAAGCTGTCTTGTTTTCCTTTAAAACTTTCTTCCCTTTCCCCTCTCTCTGCCGTTTGGGAATTTCTTGCTTTCAGTCTGAAATGATTCTTTTCAGCTTGACAGACCATTAGAATGAGCATTTATGTAGTTTTATTACACCCTTGAAACACAAATTGTGCTAATTTGAGAGCTTTAGAGTTGCTGGTTGAACTGTGCCTGACTTGAAGACTTGGATTCTTCTCAGATCCTACATCCACAGCACAGTTCAAGTTGGAAGGACCTTAAGAGGCCTTTCAAGTATGATGCATCTTTCTGTCAGACACTTAAGTTGTGTGCATCATCTGGAGTCCTTTTTCAACCAGCTCTGTGGGAAGGTGTATTTCCTTCCCTGACATCCCTCCTTTCCTCTGGATTTCCATGCTGACCTATGTGACAAAGCTGGGATGCAGATTTACCTTGGACTTTGTGCTGGCATGGTGGACTAGCAGCATCCTGCCTGCTGCTGGTGGGGGCTGTTGATCTGCTCTGTAATTGCTCTTTGAGCCGGTGTTTTAGCTCTGAAAGGGCAGTCCACAAACGCTAATGACTCTTGCAGGCCAGAGCTCAGGATAGCTGATCCTTACTAATGGCTCTTCGAATTCCTCATAGGTTTTATGTATTTATAAACACATTTAGGACACATTATTCTTCCACTCGGTAAAAACCATCTGTAATTATTGCCTGTAATTGCTGGGTGAGGATAAAGTGAATCAACTATCAGGCTTTTACTGCTGGTGAACTCAAGCATGGAGCATCACAAATTCCAGCCATGTTTCCAGGAAGATGTGAGCTCACACAAAGAAAATTGTCATGGTCCTTTATTACTGTTGCATCAAAATAAGGCAACTTTCCTGTGCAGTCCATTATTGCTTTCCTAGGCCTTAGTACAGCAAAACATTTTAAGTCGATGGATGTTTAACTTCAAATCTCTGAGTGGTCCCAGACAAGTTAATAAAGTCCAAGTGCTTTGGCAGTTGAATGCTGGGATTTTTGGGGACTTCAGCTTTATTTGACTTATTCTGTGGAGATGTGTAACTTGTATCAGCTTCACCTACTTTGGTGGTGCCTTAAGGTAGAAGAGGTGTCTGTACCACACTGCTGCTGCGCTTCTGTAATTCCCTGAAGCCCAAGGAAACATCCTTGGAATATCCAGACATCACGTGCGTTCATGTGAGAGGATCCCAGTGGAGCATCTGCCTGATGACAATCCTGTGGAGTTCAAATGCAACAGGGCAAATTAGAGCTTAGGCAGCAGCATTAATGAACAGGGGCTTTCCTCTGGTTGTTGGGAGTTCATGAGTATCTCCAACAAATGCTGGAAAGCTTCCCTAATAGCTGTGAAATCTTCCATCCTCTCCAAAGAACTTGAGTGAATTGCAGTATGCCTGTAAGATGGATAATCAAATAAAAATAGAATGGTTTGGTTTGGAAGGGACCTTAAAGACCATCTCATTCTTGGTCTTAAAGACCATCATCATCCTTGCTATGGGCAGGGACACCTTCCACTATCCCAGGTTGCTCCAGGCCCAGTCCAACCTGTCCTGGGACACTTCCAGGGATGGGGCAGCCACAGCTTCTCTGGGCAACCTGTGCCAGGGCCTCACCACC
>JAWWLV010000045.1:1524669-1548883 GCA_035041135.1 Platyrinchus mystaceus
CCAGGGATGGGGCAGCCACAGCTTCTCTGGGCAACCTGTGCCAGGGCCTCACCACCGTCACAGGGAAGAATTTCTTCCTAATATCCAATCTAACCTCCCCCTCTGTAAGTTTGAAGCAGTTTCTCCTGCTCCAAAGTCCCTCTCCAGCTCTCTGGGAGCACCTTTAGGTACTGGAAGGGGCTCTGAGTTTATAGAATTTAGTTCTAACTATGGTCCCTGCTGCAGATTTAACCTGGGCTGACCATCTCTCTCCCAGACAATTCCTGGACATGCCTTGGAGGACTGTAATGTCCAAGGTGTAGCATGAGCAATCCTACTGAGTTTGGAATTGGGAGGATTATTTAGATTTCACAGATGTGATTATTATATTGGGACTTGGGGCCAGGAGGCAGGTCAGGGTCTTTTTTATTTGCCAGGGCAGATTTAGCTCAATGGTTATCCCATGGGAATAATGTGCATACTTTTTTTTTTTTCACAGAACTGGATATATTTAAGGCATTTTCAGCAGATTTTATCTTTGATTGCTGGGCCTTGACTGGTTGAACTGACTGGTAAAGCAGTAGGAAAAAGGCTTAAACTTAATATATCCTGCTGGGCTGTCATTCCAGACAACCAAGTTTCCAGTTTTCCTTCTGCCTGTAACTCATCACACAACTTTTGGACATTTTTTTTTCCACTTCTCTGTTTCTCCAGTCCTCGTGGATTTGTCAGCTTGCATAAATTACAGACCTGTTATGCAAGGGGTGGAATACTTCCCAAATGGTTAAAGAATGGGTGACTTCACTTGTTTACACCCTCTTCTTATTTTTTTTGGTTGCAGCTGTTAACAATTGATGACAATTTCTGTGGCCTGGACATGAATGCCCCCTTGGGAGTATCATCCATGGTGAGAGGGCTCCCCATTTTCACTGAGGACGGAGACAGGATGACGTCTGTGATTGCCTACGTCTACAAGAACCACTCCCTGGCTTTTGTGGGCACCAAGAGCGGGAAGCTCAAGAAGGTAAGGCCTGATGTGGTCCTCTAACTCAGATTTTGATGTTCTTGCGGGGATTTGCTGTGTTGCATTGAGTGTGGGAACAGTTTTTATGGTAAGGTGCTCCTGTTCTGAGGATAAAAAAGTGTTTTGGTTGGCAAAAAATTGTGTTTCACCCTTGAGGGATAGAGAGAACCTGAGATAAGGATAAAAATCCTTCTTCCAAACTGTTGCTGATCAGAAAATGAATGTTTCTGAAGTCAAACCACACACCCAGTCACAGACAGACCTGATGTAATTCACATCCAGCAGAATTGTCTGTGCTCAGACCATCTCTAATTAAGCAGCTGGTCACAGGGTATCTCTGCATGCTGGAGGAAAACTGATAGTGGCTGAAGCTTAAGCAACAGGATTCATGCTCTGGAGATCTTTCAATGTGACTGGGCTGTGATTTCACCACGAGTCCAGCATGGGATTAGTGGTTGCTCTGTTTGTGTCAGGCCTGGTGCTTGTGCTGAAGGAAGAGTGTTTTCATCAAAAGAAAGCTGTGTCTTGAAGGATAATGAGCTTTATGTTTATGGTTGATGCCACATAATCTCAAATACAATAAAGAGTGTATTTATTTTCCTCCCTGTGTGTTCTCACTAGAAATATGCCTTTTGCATGGCAGTAGCTCTGCAGTTTGCTGTGTAAGGCAATAGTAGAGAGGTGGAATCACCTACCTGTGGCTTCCTCAAGTGAAGAAGAGGTGTTAGAAGTGACCTTCTCATGTTAATGTTGCACCTTGCCTCTATTTGAACCTCTTTGTGCCAGTCTGACAATATTTGTCTGAAAGCTCAGCCCAGGAATGTTGTAAAATATTTTCTGTGCAAGGAGACTGTGGCTTTGCCATGGTAATGGTGAGAGCTTGGGAAGGGAGGTTGGGCAGAGCCTTGAGGGTTGTGTTGGGTGTTGTTCTCTCCTTGAATCCCTTTTGCAAGTAAAGACTTCCAAGCTGAGGAAAGCAAGGTGCTTTGAGAAGGTGACCCACTGTGTCTTGTGCAGAGGATGGGCAGAGAGAGGACAAGGGGAAGGAAGGGAGTTGCTTGCTCATGGATTCTTAAGGAATGTCTGAAATCTCTGGTTTTATTCCTCTACCTGTTTCTTCAGTTGAAAAGAAGACCAGGGTTGTAAAATCAGATTACATTTTCCCCGTGCTGAGGGAGGGCTGGCAAATGTCTCTGGCTTTGTCCAACAGAGAAAAGGCTGCTTGTGCTTTTTATATGTTGGAGGTATTTTTATTATTCAGGCACGTGGAAAAGGAGCCAAATAATTTTTATTATGACCATTTAAAAAACAATCTCCTCCCCTGACTAATTAGGTTTTGCTTCCCTGTCATCTGTGATATCATAATAAACTGCTCAGTTTTCCAGTCAGTCTCTTGCTGGGGGGGGGGGGGGGAAATGAGGTGGCGGAGATCTGAATGGTAAATATCCAAAAGGCCTTAACAGTTAATGACTGCTGCCTCCCTGCACTCCCAAGCTTTTGGTTTTTCCTTTGGCTCCAGGAGAAGCAAACTCAGCCACAGCTCTCTTTGCCTTTGCAGGTCACATTGCAGAATCCAAGATCTGATTCCTTTTTAATAGGGGAAAATAGGAGAGAAAGCTTTCCGTGCTTTAAGGAGTGTGGTAGGGAGCAAGGACAGCCTTATAGGGTAAAGAATGAGAAGAGGGGAGCTGAAGTGGCAGATGTAACTTGAGAAAGCTTCACTTTATTCCCTTTTTCCTCATGTGCTGAATATTCTGCCTGTGGTTGGTTGTTACTGCTTTGGGTGAAGGGTTGGAGCAGGGCTGGAGCCTTGGGCTGGGACCTTTCTTGGATGAATAAATCTCCACCAGAGAGGCAGAGCACAAAGCAAAATGAGGCTCCCCCAAACATGAGGAATTGTTTTAGACCACTTGATCCAGACTCCTGGAAACATTTAGTTCCTGCAGGTTCAGCCCCATCCTTGCTATGACTTGTGCAATCACTGACTATCCTCCATACACTGTCCTCCCCCAGTGCTCCTGAGGGTATCGGAGCTCAGGACACCAGCCTGGATTCTCCTTTGGGTGCTACAAAAGGCCAGTTTGGCACTCAGGATTTCCCCTGGATGCTCCTTGGCCCCTGCCAAGACTTCATGGGCCTCCTGATGCTTTGTTTTCCATCTTGGCTCATCCATCAGGTGAACAGCAAGCAAGGAAAACGCTGCGTTGAGATTGCAACTCCAGCACAATCCATTATGTTGGCATGATGTTTGTGTTCTGTTTAAAAAACAGTGGTAAATTAGAATGAACTTTGTAGGATTAGATGCAACTCCAGGTACCAGTGGACAAATCCCAGGAATTATCTTTTTTTTTTTTTTTTTTCCCCTGCTGTTGGCTCCTGACAGGCATGGAATGTCCTGCTGCTTCTGGTACAGTGCAGCTCCTCAGTCAAGCTGCAGTGAAACATTTTGGATAACATGAAAGAAGAGTAAGGAGATTATCTCCAAGATAGCAGGATTTACTCAGTGGTTGGAAGACTTGCTGCAAGATGGTTTGGGAGAAACTTTCCTTCTTTTTCCCTGCAGTTTGAGTATTTTCCTCGCTGTGTGTATTTCCCTGAGAAAGTGGCAGACTGCATATCTGATTTTGATTTATGTGATTCATGAGTTCTCTGCAGAATACCCACAGTCATAAAGCAATACCTGTTAGTTGATATACAAATGTCACATGTGCCAGAGGAGTTTATCCAGTGGCACACACAGCTGAAGCAAAATATTGTGCTTTACGGGAGCGTATCGTTAAAATGAAAAGTAGCAGCGTCTCAGGAAATCTGCCCATGTAACCAAGACAACAAAGGCAGAAAGAAAAGGGAAAAACCAAGACAGAGAGACAGGGCAGGGAAAGTGTGAGTGAAACCCAATGACACGCTTGGCCCCAGCGATTTCACTGCCCCAGGCAAAACGGATTTTGCAACCCCTGCTCATTCACAAAGCTGCCCCTGCAGCCCATCAGGAAGGCACTGAATAATGTGCTGGAGAAATATTCCCTCCAGTTCTGCTGGCTCGTCCACAGCACAGCCTGGCCCTGCAGAAGGAGGAGATAAATAGGATAAAAATGCAGAGCTACTGAAAAGAAAAATCCCCCTCCATCCATATCTAATATATGGAGACCTCTGCCCTTGGATTAAAGGTTTCATGGGTGGGGATGGAGATGGGTGGCCCATGGAGGAGTGGGTTGGGAGACACCTGGGTGGTTCAGTTCTTTGCCCTGCCAGAAACTCCTGGTGTGTCTTCACTCCTCATTTTCTCTTCTGCAAATGATAAGGAATATTTTCCTTGCTCAAAGATCATTTCTGAAAAAAAATTAATGCGTTGAGTGTTGTGAGGTGTATGGATCATATCAAAGAGCTTAACAAATGAGATGGGATGGAAAACCAGCTCCTGACCACTTGTGGACATTAAAGATGTTGTGGTATTGTTTAATGAGAAATATTTAATCTGCCAGTGCTTTGGTTTGAACCCAGTGTCTGTAATTACCTCCTGTGCTGGCTGGTCCATGGTGTTCCCAGTCCCTGCACCCTGTCAGTAAGAGCTGCCACAGCTTTAGTATAATCCAGGTGCCTGATGGGCTTCCTTGGAAGTGGATTCCTATGTACTTGAATGCCTGGGACAACACCCATGGCTGAAATGCACCCCTGGGAATTCTTAGCAACTTCTTTCAGCAGATACAAAAAACTCCCCAATACTTGAGTTTAACAAACATCTGTTTTTGTCTCCCTACAAACAGCACAGGAGTTATTCCTGGGTATGTCCTTCCTGCAAACCACTTTGCTGTAGGACAGCCAGGTGCCAAAATCCACTGGCTTTTGTTTTTTTTTTTTTTTTTTTCCTTTGCTCAATCTCTCATTACAAGCTTGGCTCTTCACTCCAGCAGCAGGAGAAAAGCAGAGATGTACCCATGGAGATGTTTTGCATGGTTTTTTATGCTTGGTTTGGATTTCCTTTTTTTTTCCTGGTGTGTCTGGCCAAATCATGTGCCACTAATACCTGTCATCACCAAGGGAGCATAGCAGGATTCCATATTCCTTGCATTCCTTCCCTAGGCATTTAATTTATGGGTCACTGCTTTTGTGCAGATCATTTCCAGTCAAAGAAATACAACTTACCTGCGATTATTCTGTGTGTAGATGCAGGTGTAAAGGGCGAGCTGAGCTTACAATTGTCAACCTGGGAACAGCCCTAGGAATTGTACTTCCAACAAAACAAAGCTCTTGGACCATTTTGAAATGTTTATTTGAAAACCGAGCAGTAGAAATTTCCATTTATTTGAAACTTCCCCAGAAGAAACAGGGTTTATTTGTTCCATCCAAATATTTCACTCAAAGCCTTTTCTATGCTAAATTCCTTGCAGAGATAGAACTTTGGCTTAAAAACCAATACATTGACTCTGTGGCCTGGATTTCATTTTTCATTAAATCCCATCAGTTTGTGGGCTTTGAAGGTGTTTTTAGATTTGGACTTGCCATTGAGGGTGAGGGTTTTCACTCGGATCAGACAGCTCTGGGATCTGGCCAGCACTTCCAACAGGTATCAATTCCATTCAGTAGAAAATTCTCAGTATTGGCCAGTTCCATGAACTCAAAGGGGGAGTGGGAACCACTGACAGGTATTGATGGGGTCAGCCCATGGCTTGGGGAAGATGCACCTTGGCTCGTGGTAGGGTGAGGACAACTTGTAACCCTGAAGGGCACCCAAACCTGCAGGTTTGGCTGAGGGGAGACCTCATTGCAGTCTACAGTTGCAGTTCCTCATGAGGGGAAGAGGAGGGGCAGGCACTGATCTCTGCTCTGTGGGGACCAGGGACAGGACCTGAGGGAATGGCCTGGAGTTTTGTCAGGGCAGGTTTAGGTTGGATATTACAAAAAGGTTCTTCCCCCAGAGGGTGGTTGGGCACTGAACAGGCTCCCCAGGGCAGTAGGCACAGCACCAAGGCTGCCAGAGCTCAAGGAATGTTTGGATGATCCTCTCAGGCACGTGGTGTGACTCTTAAGGATGGTCCTGTGCAGGGTTGAGGGTTGGACTTGATGATGATCCTTGTGGGTTCCTCCCAGCTCTGCGTGTTCTGTGTGATTGCTGTGATAGGTCCTCTTGCCACCATCATTTTCCCCTCACATGTGGGGTGAGATCACTTCCCAGAGCAGGATTTGTTCTGTTTAGCAGAAGGCAGATGAATCCAGGTGGGACTGGCAGCATGTGAGATCCTTCCCCCAAGCTGGATTACACTCAGGTGCCAAGTTGTGGCTTCCCCAAGAAGTGTTCAAGGTGGAGTTGGATGGGGCTCTCAGCAACCTGGTCTTAGTGGAAGGTATCCCTGCCCATGCAGGGGGGTTGAACAAGGTGGTCTTTAAGGTCCCTTCCAATCCAAACTATTCTGTTTTTCGTGGGAAAAAGTCTGAGCGAGGTAAAAGGGTTCCAAAGGTGGGAAGAAACCCACAGGCAACAGAGCTCTGAGTGGGTTGGTGATACCATGATGTACCCACATGGAGAAAGGAGTATCTCTCTTCTCTCCTGATTCCTCACCTCCCATCCAAGGAGCTGGAGCTCCTGTGGCACCCTGAGTTCACCATGACCAGGGTGGCAGTCTCATGGTACCTGCAGGCACAGGCAGATCCTCACTGTTTCTCCAGGCAAGGGGGTTTCTGAATACACACAAAACAAGAAGCCCTGCTCAGTTTTGATATTCCCTGGAGGGTATCCTGCTGCTGACAGCTCTGTGTGAATGTCAGCAGGGAAACTCTGCTTCCTTCTCCTTCCCTCTGCTGCCTTGAAAGAGTCAGGGTTCTTTTTGAATTTTATTTTTTTTTCCCCAACTCTTTGGCAAGTGGACTTGAGTGCTCTGAAAAGAGGCTCTGGCTCCTGCTGGGAAGATGGTTTCTGCAAGAGGGGCTTGTTCACCCTGGCCTCTCCTCACAGCTTCCTAAAGCAGCAGGAGTCTGGGTGCTTCACTGACTTGTGATGGAGCGATGCTGGTTCCCGTCTGAGTTTGACATCTGTGAAGGCTGTGGTTGTCTGTGTCCTACATCGATATGCAGCCCCACTTTGAGAGGTTGTTGCCAGCTTAGATGCCTGAAAAGCAGTTCATTTCTCTGGTTGTGGCATTCAGAAAGTTGGGTTTTTGCAGCTGTGGTGAACTTGGCACTTGATGCTTGTGTTGGGTGCCCCAGCAGGGGTGGTGGTGGGAGTCAGTGTGGGCAGTGAGACCCACTTGTCCTGGGTCGTGTAAAAATCACCAGTGGCTGGTGATAATGAAGTCCAACATGGCCTAAAAGTGTTGGGTGAGTGGATACTGTCTCCAAGGGTGAAATCAGAGATGCAGGACTGGATTTTTGGAATGATTCAGCTTGGGGACTGGTTGGCTGGGGAACAGCTCTCCTCAAAAGTACCTGGGCATCCTCACATCATCAGTGTGCCCAGGCAGAGAGACACCAAAACATCCCCAGCTTATACAAATAGGGGCACTGCTGGTAGATTGAGGGGAAGATGATCCTCTTGAACTCCACTGCTGGGCCATATCTAGATAATGAGCCCAGTTTTAGGCTCCTTAGAACAAAAGTGTTGTTGATCAACAAGA
Organism: Platyrinchus mystaceus; assembly: GCA_035041135.1. NCBI lineage: Eukaryota > Metazoa > Chordata > Aves > Passeriformes > Tyrannidae > Platyrinchus > Platyrinchus mystaceus. Next base: position 1,532,281 of record JAWWLV010000045.1, read on the forward strand.
ACAGGTTCAGGAAAAGGTGAAGGGATTGGCCAGGAGCTGGAAAACCTGCCCCAAAAGGAGAGGGTGAAAGAAATGAGCTTATTCAGGCTGGGGATGAGAAAACATGGAGGGACCCAACAACAGCATTCCCATGCCAAAAAGGAGGTTATTGAGAAGATGGAAACAGGCTCTTGACATTCATGAGAGGGAAGAGGATGTGAGACAGGCATAAGTTGACATGAAAGCACTTACAACTGGATATAAGGAAAAGCTTTTTCCCATGAGAAACAACCCTTAAAGAAGGTTGCCATGGAGGTTGTGCAGTTTCCATCCTTGGAAACTTTCAAGGCCTGAATGGACAGAACAACCTGGTCTGATCTCTGGGCAGACCCTGCTTTGAACAGGAGGTTGGACTAGAGACCTCCTGAGATGCCTTCAGCCTGGATGTGATCCATTCTCTGCCCTAAACCACACCAGGGGGCCTGTGCTCAGATACTGGTGCAGACAACGGTTGTTTTACATACCCACTAATGGCTCCATCACTGCAGGAGGGTCCTTTGCCTCTCACATCCCTCATTTCCATTGCTCTGGGACTTCCAGCTACAACTTGTCTCTGTCACACCACTGCAACCAGCTCACTGCTGATGGCAGGGTCTGACTGCAGCAGGAAAACTCCTGTTTTTATCCTGTTAGGAAGGCTGCTGTTCCCAGGGAGGGTTAGAGCCTGCTCTTTGGCAGAGAGCTATTAATTTTCCATGTCTCTCCTTCAAGTACCCCTCTCTGCTTTTTTGACTACTCAGCGATCTCCGTGCTGGTGTGCAGGCTCTGGCTGAGCTGTGTTTTCACTGGCTGCCTTGTGTAAATGTGTTGAGTGCTGCTCTTTTTTTTTTTTTTTTGGAGGTTCTGGTTAAACAGTGACTCAGAGTCTTGTCAGAGATGGGATCTTGTGATCATGCAATGAGACTTGCAAATATAACTGTCTGATCCCTCCAAATTCCACATTGGCGGTGCTGCACTGTGTGTTTTTGCTCCCAACTCCACTAGGAACAGTGAGCTCCAGTGTACCCACTGCAGCAGGGTGGGCAGCAGGGTGTACCATCACCTTTTTAAACTCTTCCTTTAAATGCAGCTTGCATTTGACAGGTTTCCAGTGGCAGAGCAGCTGAGCTGGATTCCCCCACAGCGGGCTGGGGATGTGCTGTGCAGGCAGGGGGATGTTAGTGACAAAACCAGACACAAAGAGACAGGTAACAATGTCCTGCTGCCTGTTACCTGCTGAAATCCATGGGTCCTGCGGCCTCCTGGGGGGGACAGCTTGCTGTGCTGCTAGTTGTCACCTGCCCTGTGGTGGCAGGTGATTTTCTGCATGGTGTCAGGAGCTCTGGGTGTGGAGTGTTCAGGCTGCAGAACCTGGCAGGGCTGTGCTGTCAGGGAAAACCAGGCTGGGTGGGATACAAGGGAAAGCAAATATATTCCCATGTCCCTCTGGTCTGTTTACTTCCCTTTATCCCTTTGCTCTTGGGTAAGTGCTGTGGATGGAACATCAGGAGATCAGCTTTGGTCTTCACCTGCTACTTATGCTCTCCGGGGTGACAAAGAGAGGCTGTTTAACTCCACCTAATGCCCAGATGGATGCCCAGCCAAAAAGGCTCTCGTCATGCCTTCCTCTTCTCTATCCCCTTCCTTTTTGACTGGGATAATGACTTTTCAGGGAGCCCTTGAAGTGCCTCTTGCATCTGCCTTTGATTTGAATGCCTCTTGCCTGCTGACCCCTCTTATGGGAAGTCGGCTTAAGTGTGGTTCTCCTAATTAGTTTTGCTTTAATTTAATCTTTTGAAATAATTTTATCAAAAAGAGGAAACCTTCTCCCCACTCCCTCATTTTATCGGCTTGTTTTCATGCATGGGCCCTGGGTTTATTTCTCTATTTCCCTTGTCTCTAGATAGGACACCATTTGCATATTTGATTAAGCTCCATATGTTATCAGGGAGCCAGTTGAAAGAACAGCAAGTCCCTGATAAGGCACTGTGCATCCATCTCTTCCTTTCACCATCCTCCACTCCGTCCCCCTCACCATCCTGTGGCTGTATCTGTGCCCGGAATCACCTCCACAGTCTGTCTCACCTCCTCCCTCTCCCTTTGGCCAGATGACTGATCTCTGGTTCAGCTGCAGATAGGGGTGGATGCAGATATCACCATTTGGCAGCTCCTGCCTTTAGGAGGGGAGCAGAAAGGATGGAAACTGAGCACTGGTGAGGAGAGAACCACGATAATGAGGTCCAGATTCAGTTCCCTGCTCTCTCTGGTCCATGGCAAGTTTTATATGAGCCAACAGTGTGCCCTGAGAGCCAAAAGGACCAACCACGTCCTGGGAGGCTTCAGGCCCATCATCTCCAGGCAGCTGAGGGAGGTGATTGTCCCTCTGTGCTGGTGCAGCCTCACCTCGAGCCCTGTGTGCAGCTTTGAGTGCCACAGTATAAAAAAACATATAAAGTTATTGGAGAGCATCCAAAGGAGGGTGCAAAGATGGCAGTGGCTTGGACTGGCTGAAAACAGAATAGCCATGGATGAAGAATTTTGAAATGTATTTTAAAATGTATATATATATATATGGGGAGGGGGTGAATGCAACCAACATTTCTTAAATAAACAAAGCCTTTTCTTAAATAATAACCTTATTTCTTAAATAAACAAAGCCTTTCAGGCTTTGTTCTCTGGCTTTTCCTCTGTGGAAACAGTTTGCCACAAGCAGTTCCCCCAGCCCACCTCTAGGAACCCTTTAATTTGAAACCAGTTGTGGATACCCCTGAGTAAAAACAGGGAAATGCTTAGTTTGACAGTAATTTTCTCCTCCCCACTGCTGATGTTTTAAGTTGCAAGAGGCTTTGCTTAGTTTGTGACCTGTAATTTGGCACTTCTGGCAGTGATCAGGGTCCAGTTCCTGGTCTGGCAAAGGCAGGGTGGGGTCATAAGAGCAAACAAAAGTCCTGTAATTAGTCGTGTTACTGGTGTTGGAGAAGGGGCCACACTTTGGGGCCTTTGGAAAAAGAGCCTTTCCTTCAACTGGCAACCAAAGTGTAGAGACAAGAGTTTTGATTTATGAGCCAGCTTTTAATTGTAAGGCAAAAAGGAATGTGCTGGAGATAATTTGAAGGGTCTCTCTCCCCCTCTCCTCTGCACACACCCAGACACCCCTGTGTGCAGCAGCCCCTCCCCTGTGAACCCCTGTCAGGGAACTTTAATGCCATCAGCATATCCACAAGGTGTGCATGCTGCTGGTGGGGCTTGGAAAACCAGGAGAAAGGAAAGGAGGAATGACACCAACCCTGTTCCTCTCCAACTCCATCTTTCCCCCTCGTGCTCCTTTCGTTTTGGTTTGACGGCTCTTTGGTTTGCTCCGCTTCGTCATCTCCCATTCCATCGTGGTGGCAGCCTGGCTTGAGAGCAACCAGGCTCTGATGGATTGCTGGTTGTTGGACTTGTGTGTGAAGCCTGGGAGGGGGAGGAATGAGAGGGTTGAGCTGGTTTTTGTAGACCCCAGCCCATCTGGTGTCTGCGGGAGTGAAGACGTGCGTTTCTCTGCAGGGTTCAGGGATCTGCTCCTGCTTGGTCTGACACTTGTCTTTTTGATTTGTTTTGGCTTTTTTTTTTGACCCTTCAAAACCCTGTCAGTGGCCTTTCACCTCTTCTAAATGAAACCATATGGAAGAGCTGCAGGTTCCTGGACATTTTTGGAATTACAAAGGCTTTGATTGCTGGGTGAGGGGTAAAAATACGGATTGAAGACTAGACCAGGGCAGTTAATCAAAGATGAGGTTTGCAAAGTTCCCTTGGGATGCTGTGCCCAGGGTGACCAGAAAGCATCTTCCCAGCTCTGATAACAGCAGGTAACCCTATAGATGTGACTGTAACCTGATGGTGTCATATCTAGGTTGATGTCAGTGATGGCTTTGTTATGGATTTGACTCTGTCATTGCTTGATCTTCTCCATACTGGCCAATGTTACACCAGCTGTGACCCCAAGGAGGATCATTCATCTCCTAAACTAAAAAAGACATTGAACTGTGAAGAGTTGGAGTGATGTTTCAATGTAAGACCCCCAAAAATAGATTTCCCAGCTGGGTTGGTGTCCACAGTAAGTCTGTGTTAACAGAGGCATCCCTTAATCCCATGGAAGATCACTCCTGGTAAGAGTTGTTTTCATTTATCAGCAGCATTGCATCCAGTAGGTACCAGGCTGGGTGCCTTGGTGCAGTGAGCCTGGAAGTGTGTGTTGGAAACAAATGGAACACTCCAAGGCTCTGAAGGGAGATGGGTTGGGACCCAGGGGGTGCCAAAGTCTGGAGAGGAAAGTTGGGAGCAAGTCGTCTGTGGGTTTCAGCTCTGGTTACACTCTGTCGTGCTGAACGTGCTCTGCTGATGATTCACAGGGCTGGGTCCCTTTGGATAACAAAACAGGAGCTCCTGAGGCACTTTGGGTTTGGGAAGCTCTGCTGATGGTTGGGTTTTTTTTTTAGCTGTTGTGGTGCATTGGCAAAGGAACCCAGCACAGTTGCATGTATGGCATCCTGGCAGTGCAAACCACTGCTCCTCCTGCCAGCCCTGCTGGTATCCCACCCTGCTGGGATGCTCATGGATGAGGTCTGGAGTCATCTTTCCTTTTGACTTCTTGTAATTTATTTTTTTCTTTTTTTTAAACTGAAGCTGGCAATAAATTCCAGCGATGTCAGGGAAAAGGTTATCATTGAGACTGGCAGAGACCTCGTCATATGAATTTTTCAGAACCCCTTCTGATGAAATCTAATTAAACATTTCGGCTGCCACTGTGCAGATCTCCCTGTGTTTGCCTCATTTGTCATCTGGTTGATTAAGGCCGGGTTATCAGGGGGGAGTTTATGACTTGTGATATCTGCTGGGGTGGATGTGGTTTCACACACTGCAGGCACTTTGATCTCTTCCCCAGTGCCTGCAAGTTTCTGTGGGTTTCTCTTGGATTTTGTACACAGCTTATTTATCCCCTTGGGGACTAAGGGAATATGTGGAGGATAAGCTGCCCTGGGGGATGGGGACACACAGTGCATTTCTCCTGCCCTTCAGACAGTTGGTAAGTGATAGGACCTTGGCATCCTGTCAGGTTGGAGTGTCTCTTACACTCAACTTATTGTTTTCTCACAGAACAGAGAAAATCTTGCAGAAAGAAGAAATAGAATCAACCCAAACCCAGCCCAGTGCCAAATCAAAACTGATTTATTCTGCCTCCTCTTTTTCAATACAACAAACAAGCTGTGAAAGTTTTATAGTGTATGAAACAACCACTTATGGTTATTTGACCTCCCCACCTCCACTTTCTTCTTCTTTTTTTTATTTTTTTTTTGTTGTTGTTTAATTAGCTCTCATCTTGCAGGTATTTCTACTGCGAGATGGAAAAGTCAAAATCTTTTGATGCTTTCAAGCCCCTTCTCCCCCTTGTGATGATGTAAATTAATTCCCCAAATCCCACGTAAATTCTGAATTTTTTTAGCTAATTTGCTATTCATGGAGAAGAAAAAGGAAACGTTTCCAAATTTATATCTCTGTTTTCCTTGCACGTCTGTCTTAGCCTGCAATACATGGAGAGGTGGGAGATCTTATGAGACTGCTGCCTTTAGGCTCTTTGTTAAACTTCTTCTGCCGGGTTAGCATTTTTTGTCTGCTTGGAAGCTGGAGAATTGAACTCACCTGGGAGCCCCAGTAGTGAAATAAATTATCATAATATAGCAGGAAAAGAATAGATTTGAAGATGGTGAGTAGAGCAGCACTACCCTGGTGTATTGCATCTGTTCATTTGGAGGCTTTGGCTTTGGGGCACATGACTGGGATATTTCTGTTTTGAGGGGAGGGGGCTGCTTGTGCTGGGGAGATGCAGGTGAATGTAAGATATAAATACTGAAACTCCCAAATGCATCCTGTCACTGATAGTAAGTGTAATAACCACCTGAAGCTGAGCATTGATGGTTAATTCATGATTTTTTTAAGCCAGTCTCTCTTTTTTTTTTTTTTTAGAGGAATCTGATTCTTTTTAGTGCTGCAAAGCAGTGATGGAGGGCAAGGGACTGAAAGATCTGTTGCAATTAGTATTCCAGTGCTCTGCTTCAACAAATTGTCAGCACAGTGTATATGTGTGTGTGTGTGTGTGTGCAAGTGCAGGACTGTTCACCAAGGTGTTATATGCTTAAAAGGATTAATCTTTAGCTTGAACCAGAGGTACCTGCTGGGGGGGATCTGAGCTCTCACCCTCCTGAAAAGCAGTGAGCAGCCCCAGGTTGAGACGTGGCAACAGGAGCTGAATAACCACAAACTCCTTACTCTGATACCTGCTATTGTTCAACACACCAGGATTGATATTATGTGGGGGTTTTTTCCCCCTGGTTTTTAACCTTGATCATGCTTTGCAGCCCCTGCTGTAGCCCTGGCTGCCTCTGTGCTGTTTTCTTCCCTGTTAAGGAAGTCTCAGGCGCTTTCCTCTTCAAGCTCACACTGACATTGCCATGGAAGTGCTGCCCTTCTCCTCCCTGCAAAGGCAAGCCCTGCTAGGAAAGATGATCTCACTGGCACTAAATATACCCCAGCCATCAGGCCCCTTGTCCGTGCCAGGGATGCTCTGGCAGGCTCTGAAGTGACTTATTTTCTATGTTTTGTCAATTCTCTGTGGCAGGTGATTTCATTAACGGCCCTTTAATTGCTTGCAAAGAGCTGAGCTATTACTTTTTTGTGTTCACCTGTGCTGGTGGCCACCTTGCAGTTCCCCCCTCCCAGATGCACAGATCAGCCCTGTCACCCGGTTTCCAAACTTCCTTCTGTATTTTTGGGTTTTTTTTTTAATAAAAATAACCTGCAAAATTTGGAATTGGGGGTCAAATTCCCAGGAAGTTCACTGTCAGGGTTTCAGCCTGGGGTGCAATGGTGGGATCTGCTCCCTGTTGTGTTGCCTGTGCGACCTCTGGACTCATCTGTCTGCTTTCCCTACTTCTCCTGCAGTTATTAAAATGAAGAAGAGGAGAGTGTGAAGAGGGTGTTTGGGAAAGGACCGAGTTCCTCCTTAACACCATCTGGACTGGGGATGGTGTCTTAGCAGGGTTTTTTCCATATATGTTCACTGGGATATTCAGTGTGTGCTGCTCCTGGATCTTCCTCACATCTGCAGTGTATTATGGACAGTGTGTGACCCCCAACTCTGCTGTCTTGTCATCTGTTCCCTTTCTTCCAATAGTCCCCCTGCCTGACTGTCCCTTTAACCTGCTCTTTTAGGATATTTCAGCTTTCCCTCCTCCATCCCCTTTGTTCCTTACCCATAAGTAGCTTCCCTCAAGCCCCCTCAATTTTGTTACTGCTGGGATGGATCCTTGGCCTTTGTTCACCTTGGATGCCCATCTGTGGCTTTGATCTGATCATCAGACTAAAATATAAGAATGCTGAATTCAGCTCCTGCTTTGCTACTGACTTTTATGGACCCACCTTTTGGAGGGTGGGGATTCCTTTCATTAAAAGGGGATATTTCCATCCCCAGGAGGTGCTGCCAACTTCCTTCCCAGTCCAGCAAGAGAAATCAGACCTTTTAGGACACAATTTCATCCTGTAGGAGACTGAAACTGCCCTGAAACAGGGCAGTGAATTATGTCCAAAAATGTCTTTTTTTCTCTCCATTAATGATAAGGGGAGCTGAGGGCAACTTGTTCAGATATAAACACCTCTTCTATCTCTGTTCCCTGTCTGTAAAGTGACAGTAATGGTGTTTCTCTGCTCTGCCAGGGGTCTCGTCAACAATTAGTGGTCGTGAGGTGCTCCAACATTATGATAATAGGAAAGCTCCGTGCAGGGTTATTTTATGCATGATTTTCCTGCTGGAATTTGATTAACATGCTCAGATGGGGCCATTGCTTTTGGCCCTTGGTACGTGGTATTTTTTCTTCATCCTGTGCTGCAGGTGACTTTTCCAACCTCTTCTGTGAAGTTCAGGTGCTCTGACCTGGGCCATAATCCTGAAGTTTGCAGAGAATATTTAGGAGGTTGTCTGAGAATGGAGACATTGGGCTGCTCATATGGTTCAGGAGAAAAAGGGGCTGCCAACAGACCCAGGGCATCGGCATCCCTGTCCATGGATTCTTATTGATTCTCCCTGGAAGCTTAGGGAAAAACCTTAGTCTTGCTTAAAAGGGAAAGAAAGCCTGCAGAATTTATGGCATCTGCAGTGACTGGGGGCACTGCCAGCAAATTCAGGGAGTTCTGAGTGGGAGGAGCAGGCTGGGCTCTCCTTGGGATCACACATCTGGCAGTCACAGTCAGGTGAATTTTGCTGCATTGCCACGCACCACATGATGCTCTGGGTGACAAGGCACACTTGGATGATATTTAGGAATGCCCTACATACTTCCATGTGCTTTGGAGGCTCGAGTTAGCAGGATGGGGTGGATTAAAGAAGAGTATATAGGTATGCAAAGATTCAACCAAGACACTTTCAGAAGTACTTAGGTGTATGATTCCAGTCCTTTTACTGAGGAACTTTCAACCAAAAGGGCAGGAGTAACTGGAGCAGGTACCCAAAGGGGAAAGTGTGGAGAGGAGCAAGTTCCTTAGAAGAACCCGAGTGGAGAGGAGCAGGTGGTTGATGGGAAAGGCCAGCTTGGATTGGAGGTGATATGGAGAACGTGAGGTCGTCAGAAAAACCTCAGTATGACATAAGGGCAGAGCGGGAACCTTTGATCTATTCCTGGCTCTGGTGCTGATTGCAGCGTGACCTCGGGCAAAACGCTTTCCTCCCTACACAGAATCACGGAATCAAGTCCAACCACCGCGGTTACATCCCTCCTCCTCCTCCTCCTCCTCTTCCCTGCGAGTCCTTCAGGGACTGGACCGTCACTCGCAACGAGCGTGTCCTGCACCGAGCTCAGCCACCCTTTGCTTTCATCCCGAGCCCTCCCTGGCAGCTGAACCCCGAGTTCAAAGCCGGGGGTGTTGTTGGGGTTCAGCTGCAGAAGTTTCCTCCTGCAAGACATCCCTGCTGCGAGGCTCCTTCGACACACGCGGCTGTGTTTGTGCAAGAGCTCTGCGAGTCCTTTTTAACCCCGGCCGTGTATCCCTGTTTTCCTTGCCTTGCAGCTCCCCATCCCAACAGGTTGATCATAAATTTTAGGTTCTGACATGTGTGTGTGTGGGGGGGTTGAATTTCGCTCCAGCTGCTGGAGCCGTGGCACATCTGGGGGCCTCCTGTTGGTTAATGGGCTTCACAAAAATGATGCAATAAAAAGGTTGTGATGGCTGTGTTTTAACCCCATGGCCCTCGTTCTGTTCAACGGGAGGGTTCCTCGGGAGCAGTTTAAAACCCGCTGTCTGCATTTTAAATGTCTCCCAGTGATGGGCCATCTTCGAGAAGCTTTTATGGAGCGATTTTATTTTAACAAAATTTTAACAAAGCCGAAGCATCTTTGTTCGTTTTTTTTTTTGTTCCCATTCACAAGAGTTGAATTGACGCTCTTTAAGATAAAAAAACGTCTGTCGTGATTTAACATTTACATATGACAGAGAAGTCGTTGCAAAGCAAAAAAGGGAAGGGAAAAATACCCATCTCACTTAACTTGGAATTTTCCTGTGTACATCAGTAACGCTTTTCTAAGGGATGTTTTGTCTGTAAAGAGCAGTTCACAGCTCTGGTCACCGATAAACCCTTCAAGGGGTGGTGTTTCCACTCTCTCACAACCTCCTGTCTGTTGTGAAATGCAACGTTCAGGAAAACTGGGATGTGACTTTGGACACTGAGATCTTGCTGCATCCAAAATTCTGGATGGGATGTGTGAATAATTAGAAATCAAGGTGTCTTCTTCCAGTCCTATTTTCCTGATGAATACCAGTTCCTTAAAAAAAAATTTTGGCTGTTTTTTGAAGGGAAATGAAGTTTTGGTGCTCCAACCAAATGATGGGTCTCTGCTGGGTGTTGTGGATGCTGCTAAATGTGCTGCTTGGAGAATCAATACTATATTTATCCTTCCAGCTGTGCTGACAGGTATGGAAGTGGGACTGTGTCTGAGTTGCAGGGAAAGCAAAACTATTCAGGCTCTGTACTAAAGTGGATTTACCTGGAAAAGAGGTAGATATTTAATTTTAAGAAGGTGGCTCAGATCACCTCCTGGCCAGGATGTCGTTTTGTGTATAGTCAGCAGAGTTCAAAGCATCATTTATGCCACCCCTGGAGATACCTACCTGTTTTCTAGATAAAGAACTCGAATGCTTAAAGGGAGAGGCAGAAAATGCCCTTCCTGTCGTGCTGCAGGGGTATGTGACTCCATGGGAGACATCACAGGGGAAAGGCTGGACTTGCACAGGTCCCTTAGTCACACAAGTTATCCTTAATGAGTTATCCTGCTGCACTTGGGAAAGAAAGGCTTTTCCCTGACTCTGTTTCCATGCTGAATTTTGGTTCACCCTTGGTAAAACAGGTCCCACCAACCTCAAAATAGTGCTTGACATGCCGAATTCTGACAGAAAGACAAGCAAGGCATGCCAGCCACACACTTGGAGATGATAAACAACCTCTCATTTATTTATTTAACTCATTATTAATTGCAAAGGACGGCCCTTCACTCATCTGTTGTGAAGTGTATTGACTTTCCCTCTCCAGGTTTCCAAGAGACCTCCTGCTCCAGCAGGCTCAGCACAAACCCTGAGGGGGCCCTGGGTCAGTTTTTGAGGAACATGGGGTCTGATGTTGGAGCTAATGAGCTTGTTATGGTGCCTCTATCCTTTGCCACCGTGTCCAGCCTGTCTGCAATTAGGAACAAGGTCTGTGACATTGTGCTTTATAGTAAACCTGCAGCCAGCCAAAGATGTCTGATTTTCACTGAACGTGGCAGAAGCTCCTGATCTGCAGAGTGTGAACAGATTTTTCTTCTTTACGACCGAAATTCTTTAGAAGTCCCCAAGGACTTACTTTTTAAAATTGACCTCTTTTTTTTTAGTAATTTTTTTATCTCCCAGAGCTGCTACCCATTTTTTTTCCAGGGATTTAGAAGTCAGGAAGGTGTTAGCCCAGGTAGTTGAAGCTACAATGTTGGGCACAGTGCTTACAACAAGGGTGTGTTGGGTAATTGTTATTGATATATTGGTGGGGTAGAAGGTAAAAGAGATGGCTCTGATAGATGGAGACACACAGACCTGGGTCCATGTTACCTGCTTACAGAATCACAGAGTGATTTGGGTTGGAAGGGACATAAAGGATCATTTAATTCCACAGGGATGCCTTCCGCTAGACCAGGTGGCTCCAATCCCTGTCCAACCTGGCCTGGAACACTTCCAGGAATGGGGAATTCAAGCTTGGCCAAGGTAACCCCTGTCTGTAGCTGTAAGAGGTCAGTCCTGATGCAGAAGGCAAATCCAAGATGCCAAACCACTCCTGCAAGTGCTTCCCTCTTCCCTGATCATGATCAGTTAAATCAGAGAATACAGGTATGGAAGTGACCCCAAGAAATCCTTGGATCCCCTCTGCCCCAAAGAAAAGCCACTGTAGCTGAACCATTCCTCTTAACTTGGCCATTGCAGGACCTCCTCAGTCAAGTGGTCTCTGCCTCACTTGGATCATTTCTGACTGTTGAGTTTGAAGGTTTTCCCTTTATTTTATTTTAATGAATGTCACAAACCTTCAAGCCCTATCCCATATCTGGGGACAATGCTCTTCTGGGGGATTATCCAGCCATTGTCAGACAATTCATCTGAATTACCCCATTCATTTCAGTCCTATTCACTCCTTCGATCCATTATCTTCACCTTTCTTCCCTACCATGAATATCACCCAAGCTGCTCTTTCTTTTTGCACTGGAAACTTTAAATGGATAGATATGTTAATTGGTATCATTACAACAAACGGTCCCAGTCACACTGCAATTCAGGGAACGTTTCAGTGTTGCCATTTAAATGATGAGGCCTTTTTTTTTTCCCTTTTTTTTTTTTTTTTTTTCCTTTAATGCCACTGACAGCTACTTGTGTTTAATTCATTTTGATTTTGTTAGGAGGGGGAAGTTATCAGGATTGTATCATTAAAAATGCATGCTTGGGTTATTCATGCATGTTTCATATATCCCTGTGTATGATCCATCATAATTCAACATTAGCCAATGGGGATACCAAGTGGAAAGGGTCTGCTGAGCATACATATAATTCAATTACCCCCATGACGTCACATTGATTGGATTCTTAATGACACCTCCAAGCCGGGCTGGGAAAAAGGAAGGTTTCCACTGAGGCTGCCTGTGCCTGGAGGGGCAGCACAAGGTTTGTGTTACTGATCCAGACTGGATCTGGTAGGAACTGGGCAGCTGCTTTGGAGCTGAAGGGCCAGATGTGAAGCATCTCAGGCAGTGGCACAAACCTTGGCTGCCACAGGAGTCGTGCTGATGGGCTGAAATAAGGAAATAAGATGTTCTCCCTGCTGTTTTATTGAAGTGCTTTCACCAGGACAGCAGTTGCTGGGGCAGGGGGACAATGTGTCATGGTGCAGCAAATCCTCCTAATCTGGGATAACTCTGGAGCACCAGTTTGGTTAAAACCTCCTTCTGGTCGATGGGTGATGTGGAGCAGTGCATGGTGATACTCCTGCAGCTGAGGAGGGAGATGGATGGATGGATGGCTAAATGGATAGATAAAAGATGCAGCTGCTGGCACCCTTATCCTCTTCTCTTGTTGTAGATCCTGATTTAGGATAAATTGGTAATTACATCTTCCTCCTCCTCCTCCTCATCCTCACTGTGTTCTTTGACCCTGTTAGTGAAATGAATCTCTCCTCTTCAGAGCCTGCTGGAAATATCCATAAAGTGCCATTCCTGGGAGCTCTGGTGGCACAGGGCAGAGGTCAGGTGATGTAGCAAAGTCCATTACTTTCTCCACTCAGAGGGTGGCTGAGCACTGGAACAGGCTCCCCAGGGAAGCGCCCCGAGCCTGGAGGAGTTCAAGAAGCACTTGGAGAACACTCTGAGGCACATGGTGGGATTTTTGGGGTTGTCCTGTGCAGTGCCAGGAGCTGGAGTTGATGATTCTTGTGTGTGCCTTCCAACTCAGGATATTCTGTGTATGATTCTACCTAAGGGAGCTCTCAGATGCTGATCTGTTTGGGTGTCCTGACCCTGCTGCTTCTTGGCATCAGTTAGGTGGAGCACGGATTGCTGATGCAGAGTTTTCTTTGATGCTCCTCAAAAAAAAACCCTAAAAAGAGGAAGGCTCTGCATCCCTCACTGCCTCTCACTTCAATATATTTAAAAATATCTTGCTCTCTGTGAGTGCATCCCAGCACCTCTCTGCCTCAGCACTTTTGAAGCTCTAGTGAATTCCAACCCAAGGGTGGATTATCTCCATTTTATGGGTGCTGGATCACAAGCCTAAAGAACTCAAAAAAAAAAAAAAATTAGAAATCCCTGTTTATGATCATGGCCAGGAGAAGAAATCACTCCTGCTCCTGACTCCTGGACCTCTGCTTTAAGCACATGAGCATTCTGACTACCAGTCCTATTGATTTTTCAATTATGGCTCAAATGGAAGTGGTTGTAGCTTTGTGTTAACCCTCGGGAGGATTTGGCCTGTCACGTGTGGGTTGGGAGCAAGAGGGGAGAAAAATCCTGTACCCATGTGGATTTGTGGGGCTGAATCTCACTCCTGGGCAGGAATGGGTGTCACCACTGCTTGTTAAAATAACAAAATCCCTTTTCAGGGGGTTGGGTGTGCTGCTGGGGGCAATCCATGGGTGTGTGGCATGAAGGAATCGTGGCTATAAATACAGAGCAAGTGTGGTGTGGTACAAAGTTATTGTTGGCATGAGTGTGGGGGATTTTAAATTATGTGGGGAGGCTCATTTTAAAGGGTGGCTGAGCTGAACCTTGCTTGCATGTTCACAATAGTCCAGGCAGAAGGCAGATGAGAAGTTTGAAGCTTCAATATTCACACTTTTCCTTCCCTGCTCTTTAGCTTGGTCAGTGTTTTTCCCTCTCTGCATTGCCACACACACACTCTCCTTGTTTCCAGGGTGTTTTCCTCCTTGGATCTCTGAGCTCTTTGCCAAAGACAGGAAATAATGTGTCCATTCCTCTGGCTGGGGATGCAAAGGAGTTAAATAATTTATAGAGCCAGGTTAAGGTCATAGGATCACAGAATGATTTTGGTTGGAAGGAACCTTAAGGATCATCTTGTTACAACCCCTTGCCAAGGGCAGGGATGTCTTCCACTATCCCAGGTTGCTCCAAGCCCTGTCCAGCCTGGCCTTGGACACTTCCAGGGATCCAGGGGCAGCCACAGCTTCTCTGGGAAACCTTGGCCAGTGCATCACCACCCTCTGAGTAAAGAATATTCTCCTATCATCTAATTGAAATCTAAATCTCTCCTCTTTTAGTTTAAAGCCATTCCCCCTTGTCCTATCACTGTTTGCCTGTGTAAAAATTCATTCTCTCTCTCTTTTATAAGCTGCCTTTAAGTACTGGAAGCCTCTTCTAAGGTCTCTCTGGAGCCTTCTCTTCTCCAGGCTGGACACTCCCAGCTCTCCCAGCTTGTCCTCAGAGCAGAGGGGTTCCAGCCCTGGGAGCATCTTCATGGCCTCCTCTGGGTCCTCTCTAACAGGTCCATGTCTTTGTTATGCTGAGGACTCCAGAGCTGGATGGATTTCTCCAGGTGGAGCCTCACAAGGGCTGAGTAGAAGTCACATCTTCCAGAGCCATGCTGGAGATCATGACACATTTCCTGAAAAAAAAAACAACAACCCAACCCAGATCCCCTCAGAAAGATCCCCAAACAAACAAATGAAAAACCTCCAAGCAAACAAAACCTCCAAACAAACAAACAGCCCCAAACAAAAATCCCCCCCAAACCCCCCAAAAAACACCCTAAAAACCAAAAACCCAAAACCCCCCACAAGGATTATTATTCTCATCAGCCTGTTCAAGACTTGCAATGAATTTCACAGGGTTTGGATTTGCCCTGGACTTGATCTGGCCTGAACCACCTCTCTGCCCGTGTGTCCATCCCCTGCTTCCCGAAGGAGGGATGTGTTTATTCCATAGGCTTTGCCTGAGGGCCATGATGATGTTATTTATAGCAGCCCTGCCCACAGTTGGGCAGCTGGAGCCCGTGTTGGGTTTCCATCACCTGCTCCCCTCTTGGTGCCCCTGACCTGTCCCTGCCCTTGGCCACAGGGCTCTGTCCTCATCCTCAGCTTCCCCTCAGGGCACAGCCTGCAGGGAAGGAAATGCAGCAAGGACATGAAGTAGATCCTGTAGGGTGCTCTTTGTAAGGGCTGTCAGTGTTTGCCTTACCACTCATTGTTGATAACATTTAAAATATTATTTTTGTGTTAATAATATTAAAATATTACAATTCACCCATCATTTCTGTGCGGGAGCAGAGCCTCTTTGGGGTGGGCACTGTGCTGCCTTCTTGAAAATCCAGCAGATCTTTTTGGGGTGCTGCAAGTGCTAAACATCCCCAAATGGTAAGAGGAGAGGGGGGAATCCCAGCTAAATGAAATGAAGGTCCTCATAGTGAAGGCAACAGGCTGCTCTGAGCTGCAGTTTTATCTCACTTATTCTCCCTGGAGGGGAGCAAGCAGCCCTACTTGCCTTTTTTCCCCTCCCTTATCAGCAGCATCTGGCATTATCACATTTGTTCTATCTCCTCCTTCCAGTGCTGACATGAAAGGACATCTCCCAGGGTTGACAACAGCATGAAAAGTAGGGAATTAGCAAAGCCCCAGTGCCTGAGTCTCTGTGACTCTTTCTTTTCCAGTCTGAACACCAGCTCTGTGGTGTCCTGGAGCAGCAGGAAGGCCAAGGTGACCACACTTCTTCCTCCCTGTAGCACAGATATCTGGAGGATGCAAACTCCCACCATGTGCTTGAGCACTGCTGCCAATAACCAGTGGCCAGAGTAGTCTAGAAAAATAAATGAACTTCTTTTTTTTTTTTTTTTATGCCTGGGAGGTTGCTAAGAGCACATTTGTATTTTTTTCAGCCTGGATGTGCCTGTTGGGAGGGACGTGCAGGGGTAACAGAGGTGGAATTATAGGATCCCAATTGGAAACAGCTCCCCGCAGTGGCTCTGCTTCAAACCCTCCCCCTTCTGGCTGATTCTGCGTCCCTGTGGGAGGCCCTGACTTCCCAGAAGAGCTGGCCTGAGTTCCCAACCTTCCCTGCTGCCCCTTGCAGCTCGTGGAGCTGTGCCTCTCCTTGGAAAAGCTCTGGGACCTCCCTCCTCCCTCCAGCGTGCTGGGGAAATGCCCTTTGTAATGCTCCAAGCTTTTGGGGTTTTTTTTGCATGAGCTGAGTTGGGGTGAACTTGGCAAGGCTGCCAGAACATCATGAATAAGTTAGCAGGGAAGCTGTGCTCTGTGCTCAGGGTGTACACAGGAAGGAAAGCGGGGTTGGTGCTCAAACTGCCTCCAGAGTGGCTGTGTAGTGGCATTTTATACTCTCTTTGCACCCCTTATTGGTTGAGAATCAGACCTTTCACTCAATACAGGAGTCTTCAGTGGTCTTGTGTTTCTCCAGCTGTGGTGGGGGAAAACAGTTTTTCCCCCTCTGAAGGTGAGAAAATGGTAAACCCCCAGGGGGTGGTGATCTTTAGA
>JAWWLV010000045.1:1566162-1581729 GCA_035041135.1 Platyrinchus mystaceus
ACTGTAAGGAGTCTTTTTTTAGGTTGGGGATGTATCTGAGTGTGTTTTCAAGAGTGATGAGAGAAGAGCTGCTGCATTCCTCCAGGATTAATCACTTTTACAAAGTTAAAATCTGAGCCAAAGCTGATGGAAGTCACTGGATTTGTCAATCACTGAACAGGGCTGAATCCCAATTTTTCAGTCCCCAAAGAGGGGTGTGGGCAGACTGTGTCAGGCTGTTGGCTCAGGAGGAGACAGATTGTCACCTCTGGGTGAAAAATGGCAGGTTTTAATTATTTTGAAGCTATTAATTTTTTTTTTCAGTAATACCAAGGAGAAGCAAAACCCAAATCCTCCCCCCAAGTCAGGCCAAAGCAATTGGAGTTCCACAGGAAAATAGGTGATGTATCCCTGTTGGGGATCTGAATAAAACTTATGAGCCAGGTGACCTCAAGGATTACCTGCAGTTTGTCTTCTTTTTGGGAATAGATCTGTGAGTGAGGAACAAGCTGGTTCTGAGGATGGTGATCTGTCTCCTGCTTCTTCTGGAGTCTCCTTTATCCAGGCAGTGATGGAAATGGCTCAAAAATCACTGCAGTATAATATACACCCTGAAGGAAGGATGCATTCCCTATGGATGGGAAGGTGCTCACATCCACAGTGAGAGTCAGATTGGAAGTAACAGTGTGATAGGACAGAATTCCTGCTGTGCAGTCTATTTATCCCACAAGTTCTGTGCAAAAAAATGCCACATTACAGGTCTGAAAATGCTCATGTGGCCTCCAAGTTGTCCATTTCTTTCCTCCTGAAAGGACCACTGGGTAGCAGATTAACAAATCCTTTGCAGAACTGGCCCAGAATATTTGCACTTTTGTTTTCTCAAACATGCAAATTCATGTATTGTGACATTAAATATAGTTTGGGATGATAGGAATACTCTGCTTCCTTGGCACTGGAAAGTGCCATCGAAGAAGGGCAGGAAATTGGGTTCCCTGACCTTTTGTTTCCTCCCTGGAATAATGCCTAGAAGAACAGGATTAATTTGTGTCAGGACAAGTTTCTGCTTCTGCTAATTATATTTTTTTTCCTTTAATTTTTTTTCTCTTTCCCCTTTATTATGGTTTTTTTCCCCTCTCTCTCCTTCTCCCACTACTTTCTGCTTCTTCCATTTTCTCCTTTCCCTGATGCTTCCTTAAAGGCACAAAACAAAATGTGTTTTGAGCCAAGATGTTTTGGATATTAGGTTTGAGAGGACAACAGAGACAGGCTCCATGACAAAGAACATATGGATAAAAACCTTTCAGGAAGATAAAATCTTGCATATCAAGGGAATCCTGATCTCCACTTTTTTGATACTTCAGCTTCTTATCTTGTCCTCTTATGACTTCCTCTGCCTTCCACTCACTGGAACTAAAAAGCCCATGGAAGGAACTCCAACTTAGAATCATAAAGGTTGGAAAAGACCTCAAAGATCAAGTCCAAGCTTTGATGGACCTTTAGATTTAGGGCTAAAGTAAGCTGAACTCATAGTAAAGATCAGATTTTATTGTCTACACTGAAATTTATGCTATTCCAAGGGCCTGGTGATCCTTATTATCTGGACTGAGACAGGTTCAATAACACACAGAGCTGTCTTTTGTCTTCACACAGTTGCTTTAGCTGTTGGAGTCAGTTTTAAGACCAGTCCAACCCTCTGTGCCATCCAAAGAGTGAGCAGAAACCTGAGGAGTCTTCATTTTCCCAGCTCCCAGTAGTGTGTGTTGTAAGGAAAAGTTTTGAGGGAATTTTAAGCTTTGTGCTTCAGGTTGGAGACAGGTCTTACATCATTAATTTCCACACTGAATGTTTTTATGTGGTTCACAGTGAAGGTTTTGGTCCCTCTTCTGAAATGCTCTGTGTGGCTTGGGGTGGACACCACATGGGACTAATCCAAGGTGTCATCATTGTTTTAGGGTGTCATGGGGATGAACAACTTCCATGTGTCCAGTGCAGGGCCAGCCGTGCTTTTGGCAAAGCATCTTCTAAGCCCCAGTATCTTAATTATGGCTCTCACTCAATGCAATCTTTGGGGTTTGCCTGAGTTTTTCCTGAGAGGTGGATGTGGTCTCTCAGCATCCTTAGGAGCATGGAGGTGTCTGCTGCCTCCTGGGAAGATGGACAAGGGAACTGCCCTCCTCCTTTCTTTTCTTCATGCTTCCTTGTGTCATCCCTGGCAGCAGAAAGGAGACCTGCTACCCAGAGAGGAGGAAAGCAGGGTCAAGTGGCTGACTTTAGGATTGTCTGGAGGGGAACTGGAAAGGCAGGGAGGATATGCTGATGGCAATTAATTGTTTCCATCACTCATATTTCAGAGAGCACCTGCAAAATAGATGGGCTGACGCTGAATTCACTGCTGGCTCTTTTCAAGATAAAAAAGCCCTTGACTATCTCATAGGTTTATATGAAGGGTAAACGCTACACTGAGCTATTTGACAGCAGGACCTGGGTGTTGTTATCACCTCTTGTCCTCCCTCCACTTTAAATTTCCATTTTTATTTAAAGCTATTTTCTCTCCTCCCAGTAGATGAAAAACCTGGAGTTATCTGCAAGGTTATCACTGACTGTCTCTTTGCAAGGTCTGTAACACAGGTTATTGGGGGAAAGTCAAGTAGCAGGGAGAATGTGAAGGAAGCTCAGAGCAGGCAACAAACAGATCTGTGTGGGAGGAGAGTTACGAGTCCTCCACTAACCATGAGATGGAGACTTGACTTTGGAGCTACACACAGGAACAAATAAAGAAGGCTCCCTCTTGAATCAAATCTTTCTTGCTCTTTCAGAAAAAGCCAAGCCATATCAGCCTTAGGAGAAAGGGGCAGTGCAGGCTGTGGTTAATACTCGAGATGTGAGGAGGCCACGGGGAGAAGGAAGAGCTGCAGATAACTTCCTCCCTATCAGCACTTGATGAAAATTCATTACTGATGTCTCTGCTTCAGTCTGGACTTGGAGGGGTAAAGTCTGCCCTATCACAGCTCCCTCCTGTCTGGGTTACATGGCAAGGTGAATAATCTCTTTCAAACAGTTGCTTTTATTCACGGGGATTGAAGCTTCTTCCTTTTGAAGGATCAAATCCGATGCTGGAATTATGGGTGGTGTACACGGGAGAAATCAGCCTTTCTGTCGCTCAGAACAGGGCGGGGGAAAAAAAAGCTCCCAGGAGCAGTTCAACTTTTGTGGAGGTTTGATAAAACCATCCCTGCTTCTTGTTGGTTTTTATTTTCCTTTAATGCTCTTTAGCTGCATCTGTAATAGAGGGAAAGGATTTCCACGGGCTGTTGGTGGGTTCTGCTGAGGGTGGCTTTGTGCCTCATGCCATTCCCCCTCTCCTCTGATGTTTCACATGACTTTCCTTTTTTTTAAAATTTTTTTTTTCTTCTAAAAACCATAAACATGATGATTTTTCATGAGCATGGAAAAGCCAGTAACTCAGAATCACTTCCAAAGCCCCAGCCCTTATTTGAGCCCCTTATTTGCACAAACAAGGGACAGTCAGTAACCGGCCACGGAGGAGAGATTTTATTGATTCCATTGCAGGGAGTTGTGGTGGATTTGGGTTTTATTTTGTTTTATTGTGCTTTTGTGTTTGTTTTTTTTTAAAGCAGAGTTACTTGTTCCATTCCCCCAGAACTGGTACATTAAACTTGCCTTCCACAGGCGTAACTGTTTTCCGATTCAGTTGACGATCTCTCATCTTTAAGGGAAATTATTACCCTCCACCATGGTATAAATTGCATGTCAGAGCCTTTTTAGGCAGTTTCAGGCTGGTTAGTTCAGAGACAGCACTGCAAGAAGAAGGCAAATTGGGTTTTATTGGGGGACAACTTTCTTTCTTCCCCGAGTTGGCCATGATGTACCATAATATAATTTCCTCTGCGGCGTCGAGATTACGTGGTTTGACAGGCCCAGACAAATGTAATATCCCACCAGGATCCAAGGCAGCTTTCCTGTGTTATTTACTCTTATTTACTTATTTACTCTATTTTGAAGCAAAGGTGGCTCTGATTTAATACAAAAACCACACTGAGCTCACTGTGCCGTGTGGAGGATTTATTCCTGTTGGGTATAGAAAGGAGCACCAGTCCATGGCAACATCCAAGACTTGCATGTGTTGCAATTTGTATTTGCAGGAATCACTCCCTCCTTTCACTCCTTTCAGTAAGTTTTCCTTTGTGTGGGATTGAAGACAAACCTTGCTCCTGGGAGTGAGGGTTGAGTGAGGTCCCAGACCTCCACTTGGGTAACACAGAGCTGAGATCCCAAGCTGGGACTTTTGCATCAGGAGGTGGGAAGGGCAGAGAACAGGAGGTCACAGAGCTACATTTGTCCATACCTTGCCAGTAGAGATTCAAGGCTGGGAGAACAGAAAAGGGGGCACATGTTTGTCATGAATGATTCACGGATTCAGATGGAAAACATTCCTCTGCCCATTTTCTCCAGCTGGTTTCCTTCAAAGGGAAGACAGGGCCAATCCTAAAACTAATCTGCCACATCCTCAGGTATCCTGGTCTCTTTCTGCCCAATCTGGGTCCAGTTTAGAGGATTCATAACCTGGTTTTGTGTGTCATTTTTACATTTCCCAATGCTGACAACCCAAGGGTCCATGAGGACTTGAAAGGTCCATCAGTTCTGGAATAGTGCTGAAAAGTGGATATGGGCAGATATCAGGGTTCAGATTTCAGCCCCTGGACACAAACCTGAACAGAGTCTGAAAATTAAATATTTTGGGATGATAAGGAGTTTACAGCTTGTAGGTAACTGTGTCTTTTAAATAATGACTTATGCCTGTGCTTCCGCTGCTGTATTTTTTTACCCTTTTTGTTGTTGTTTCTCTACCTCTGAGCTGCAATATCTTACTGGGGGTGGAATGATACCTGAATTCAAAGGCAAACAGATAACTGGAGATGGAATATTACCCAGCCTTATGTGGCTGAATGAATCCAGGAATTCATCTGTGTGGCTGTGAGGCAAATAATATTTCCTATGAGCATCTAAATCTTCATTTCTCACCATGTGACAAAAATCAAGCAGGACCTTTAGTGTCGACCTCGGAGACCAGAAGGTTTCCAATAAGGCCCATGGTGCAGAGAAGTATGAGGAATGTTGGATCTTCCTGGGCTAGGTTTGGGATCTCTATGACAACACATGGGACAAGCTGTGATGATTTCAGGTTTTTTCGTGTGCCATTGCCACCAAATTGTGCTGAAACCTCGGTCAAATCCCTTGACCTGATGTTTGGGTTCATCTATTTAGGAGATGAGGCAGTTCCACAACGTTCATGTCACAAAGAGGGAATGTTGAGCTCTTCAGGGTGGAATAAGAAGTCTACACTGAAGGCATGGCTTTTTTAACACTGACTAACAACATTTTGGGGTTTTTTTTGCTTGTTTTGGACTGAGGCTTTTTGTTTTTCTTATGAATGTTCTAGTCTAACCTTGCAGATGAAATCTAACCCAGTCACCTAAAACCTTGTACCCATGCATGTACCCTGTGCAGTGCTGGAATGATGATGCATGAACATTAATCCCCAGCTGGTGGAGAGCATGGATTAGCATGTTGGGGGACATTTATTCCCTTCTCCTGCTTGCCTTGTGCATGAAACTGTAGAAAAACCCTCACACCACTCAGGATTTTGTAGCATATTTTCCTCTATTCCCAGAAATTCCTTCTTAGATGGAGGTTTTCTCAGTCAGGCACCACTTCCAACACTGTGCAGTGCCTGGCACAATGGGACCCTGCTCTTGGTTGTGACCTCTAAATGTTGCCATAATAATAATAATAGTATGTGGCTTTTGGCACGTCCCCTATTAATCACAGCAGCTGTCAGGCAAAGCATTAAATGGGAACAGCTCCCTGCAAGAAAAAACAAATACAACAACACCCCGTGGCTTGTGGAGCATGAATCCACGCTCTGGAGGGTGCCAGAGAAGGAAGGAAGGGCTGAGCTGTGACATTTCACTCAAATTTGTTAACCTTGGCTGGTGTTCAGATGCTCAGCCGAGGAGGCTGTGAGGGGTCTCCGGAGACATCAGGCTTTGTTAAATATTTACAGTGAGCAGAAGCTGAAGTGAAGGTGCACAGAGGCACCAGGGACACGGTTTGCCATGGGGAAGAGGAATTCCTGGGGAGAGGCTGGGATGGTTTATGTGCTGCCACCGTGTTTAATGCCTGCAGTGGATTTTTCTTCCCCAAATCTGCCTTTGGAAGCTGTGCAGACCTTGAGCATCCTGGATGCCCTGAGGCAGGAGCTTCATGGTTTGACAGCAAGGAATTTGCCCGTCATTTTAGGGCAAATCAGGTCCATTGGGTGATCCCTGCTGGAAAAAGCAGAGAGCTCTGTCAGGTTTTTCATCCCAAACCCATGAAATTCGGGCTGTGGTTGGTCCAGTGTGACAGACCACTTGTCTACGTGCTCTGTCACAGACACTTGTGTTCCAAATTCGCTCTCCAGAGACAGTCCCTGAAAATTGCTTTGTGTTTATGTTTGAAAAATTCCCTCGTGCTAAACTGGTCCATCAGCAGAAAGCAAACTGGTCCATTAGAACATCTGCAGAGAGCAAACCCAAACAAAATGAGATTACTGTCAATTTGTGTTTATTTGAATTACTGGATAAGTCCTAGTCATGGATCAGGGCTAAACATGTACAAATAATTGATTTTAGGTTCAGTGGCTCAAAGCAAAAACACATGGAAAATCTTTTGGTTGACTTAAAACATTCTTTTTCCCCAGTTTTCTGTTAAAATAAAGGCATTTAAGGAAGCAGCAAGAGAATGCACAGCTTTAACACAGGGCCCTGTTCAATGTTTGAAGCTTAATGAAATATCTTCCTCCTCATTTTGATATTTTCCAATTTTTGTCATTTAAAAAAATGGATTAAAAATGCCTTCTAAAATAAAACATCAACATCTTTAATGCTGAAATTTTAGACAGAAACTTCTCAAACTTATCAAAAGTGTTGAGAAGTATTTTGCTGTGGGTAATGCTTACCCTGTGTTGATTGATGACAAGTCAACATCTCTGTCCAATTTTAATCCAGACCCCAATGTGACAGATGCTGTATAAAGAGTGAGCATGAAGATTTTTTAACAGAGATTTGTGTCACTTTCTGCTTGAGGAATTTTTTGCAGAGCTGCTCCAGATCCGAGGCCAAGGGCATTGGGGAATTTTGATCACTTGGGTTTACACTGTTTAAACTTGCCCTGAGAAATCCTGGGGGAATGGAGGTGAATTTGAGCTGGAAGGTGATTTGAGCCATCTAAACCAGATCTATTGTTCTGGAGTTCAACCAGAACTGAATTCCAACTTTTTTCTTCTTGGACTCCTGGGAAATAACACCATCACAAACAACGTGAAACCCACCGTGAGGTGTCACCGCGCAATTCGGCACCTTGCAAGCTCTGGGTAGGAAAGAACGAGCTGTGCTTGAATTAGGCCAGTGGAAATAACCAAAAAACAAGATCTCCAGTGTCCACTGGTGAGGACTGAACTGCTCACCTCCTCCATGTGTCACCTCTGGGACACACTCACCGTGTGGTACCACCACAGCAGATTCCTCCGGACCTTTCCCACCGCTCCTTCCTCCACTGAAGGCACCTCGTGGATTTTGGGGCAGCTTTGCAAGCCACCACGGCCTAAACTTGCTGGCAGCACGTTGAAGAGGCTGTGAAGCTGCTTGGGTTGAGATTTTCCAGAAGGAGAAATGAGATTAAGGATGGTTGCACCCACAGCACTTCCCTGCACCCCATCCATGGCACGGGGCAGGCATCACATCCAGCTGCTGAAGCCCCACGGCAAAAAATAATCACCATCACTTCCCAAAGGTGTTCCCTGCCTCTGGGAGCGTGTGGCTCCTCCCATCCCAGTGCAGATCCATGGGAAGGAAGTGCAGACCCCAGCAGAGCTTATTGGTAAATGCTACCACTGATTAAAACAGGCTTGAGCTGCTGGAGGAACAAGAGGTTGCCATGGAAACAGTCTCTTGATGTGTCCAGGTTTTGAAACCATTTTTCCCTCCTCTCCCGCCCTCAATGCTCCTTTTTCTGTTGTTTTGTTGGAGATTTGCTCTCTTGGGGTGAGGTGCTGCAGATGGGCTCTTGGGACCAGGAAGGCACTGAGAGAAGCTGCTCATCCTAAGGAAGGGTTGGACTGGGAGACCTTCTCAGGTGGACCAAAGCTTGCAGGGGTCTGATGGACCCTGGAGGGTCACAGTGTTGGCAGGGTGCTGATCACCAAAGGGAGTGGTGGAGAATATCCCAACCAAACCCTTCTCCCAAAGCCATCCCTCTGGGATGCTCTTGGCATCTTAACTCTGCACCAGGGGGAAACCTTCCCTGGGGTGTTTATCCAGTCTAATGACACTTCTCCATCACCTCACTGCTCTTGGGAATGGTGGCAGTGATGGGAATGCATCTTGTGAACAATGGGAAATCGAGCCAGTGCCACAAGGAGCACTTCTGAAACAAAAGAGGACTCTTTCCTCCTTCCCCACCCTTCCCTAGGCTCCCCACCTTGGGAGACGAGCTTTCACTTGAGGAGAATTTTCCTTACAATCATTCAGCCCCTGTTTCAGACAACGAATTTTAATTTTTACCAACATCTGCTGCTCTGTTTTGGTTTGTGTTCTCTTTTAAATCACAGAGGCATATTCATAAACACAGGCTCCTCCTCCCTGTGTGTTTTTCCTTTTGTCCCACCCCTTGGGATTTCCCCTGGCTCCTTCCAAGCTGAGTTCTTCAAATCTGTGTGGGAAACCCCTCCCTGCAAGAGCTTGAGGGTGTTACTGCACCCAGGGTGGGCCTGGGGAACCCTAAACATGGCATGGCCATTCAATCCTCTTCTAAGGATCTTCCTTCTCACTCTCTGCAACTCCCTGACGGGAGATTGGAGCCAGGCAGGCTCTGCTCCCAGGGAACAAGAGACAGGGCAAGAGGAACTGGCCTCAGGTTGTGCCAGGGGAGATTTAGATTGAATATTATGAAGGGGTGGTCAGACATTGGGAAGGGGCTCCCCCAGTGCAGGGGTGGAGTCTCCATCCCTGGAGGGACTTAAAAGCCCTTTGGATGTGGCACTTGGGGACATGGGTTAGTGGTGGATTTGGCAGTGCTGCAAGAACAGTTGGACTCGATGACCTTAGAGGTCATTTCCAGCCTAAGTGATACCATGATTCTACAAAATCTGAGTAAACTTCCACAGACTTGCTAAAATATATGGAAACACTGATAATTTTACCCAGCATCCTGTGTCCCAGTCCAGACTTCCCCAGCAGGACTGGTCCCCTTCCAGTTAAGCAGACTGAAAACCCTGTCTATTTATGGTTGTACGTTATGTATTTGTGGTTGAGAATCATATTCTCAAGAAATATAAACCCACTCAACTGAGCTGCTCTTCACAGAATCACAGAATAGTTTGGGCTGGAAGGGACCCTGAAGATCATCTTGTCCCAATCCCCTGCCATGGACAGGGACACCTCCCACTAAAACCTTCCATACTGAGCTATCACCAGATGTATCTGTCCCTACCTTGGATCTGAACTGCTCTCCAAAGGTGCTTCTCCATCTCATGCATGTGCCTGATGCAGCAGGTGACTAGTTCCCTAAATTTATTTCCTGAATTCCTTACATTTATGTGATAAGGATCCAGGTCTGAATACTCGCTGTGATGGTGAATCTCAGATGAGTTAATTTGGAAATATCTGTGTCGCTTCTCTGTGTAATTCCCCAAGCTTGGGTTGCACACTCGGATTTATTTTAAGTGACGGAAAATGGAGATTTTTTTACAAAGATCTCTCAATGCTTCACCTGCACAGCAAGACCTGCTAAGTGGGGAACACAGAAGGCCACCAGCCAAACTGGAGAAGGAACCTTCAAGAAGCCCCTTCTCCAGCCTTTTTTGCCCCAAGTTCCTATAAAAGCCTGTACATCCACGTGCTGTGTGTTATTTCCCTGATTTTCAAATTTCAAGCTCTCCTGCGAAGCTTGGACAGTTTCTCACTTTCATGGCATCTTAAAAGGGACCAGAGAAGCCCTTAGAGTCCTTCTGCAGGAACGTCTCAATCAAAGGTGTCATGAAAGGGGTTTAATTTCAAAAGCTCAGAATTACACCTCGATCAGGAAGGACGTGGTAATGGTGGATTTGCTGAGCTCAGGAGGTTAAAGAATGAAGGGGAATTCACAGTTAACATCTGTGACACACTGAGTCAGGATGAGAGAGACTCCGCAGTCAGAGCAAGAATCAAAGGCATTTCCCAGTTCTCATGCTTTTGGGAGGTTTTTAATTACTCTGATGTTTGTTAAGAGTTGCTTACGGCCAAATGAGTGGATTCTTAAACTCGAAGATGCTTCTTTGCTCCCAGAAATAACGGCTGAGCAGCAAATCAACCCTGGCATGGATGGCAAGGAGGATGCAGTGAGCTCAGAGCTGCTCTGAAGCCAGATCAAATATCAGTCCCTGCCTCCATCCCCACAAGGATGATGACAGGAGAATTGCTCTGAAATCCTCTGAAGAAAAGCATTCAAGACAGTGCTCTCCTGGGAAAACATCTCCTTTCCTGGCATTATATACTCTGATAGCTACCAGGTGGCAGGTGGTGAACCTGTTGTGGGGAGGGGGACGAGGGAATTGGATAGGTGAAATTAGGCAGGTGTTTAGCAAGGCAAACAGCAGCCACTCAGCGCTGGCTTTCCTGGCTTCACCTCCCAGCCCCTTGGAGAAACCAGGACTCCGGTGTCACAGCAGGTGATTTGGGAAAAATACTGAAAGAACGGGTGGCCTGGGCCACACAGGTGAAATGTCAAGCAGGACTTGGATGGCAGGGGTAGAGGAGAGCTCTGAGTTAGGTACACAACCAGATTTCAGCTCCTTTCAGCTCCTTTCCCATCCTTGGAGGGACGGGGTTTGGGGAGGGAGTGCTCGGAGGGGTGGGAGTTTGGTAGGGTGCCCCTGCTGTGGGCACAGCTCTGTTCCAGCACGTGGAGCTGCTCTCAGTGTCTTGCTTGCAGTTCATGATCTTCCTGCTGGCACATCAGAGCCTCCCTTAGCTGGGGACTGTTGCATAAGGGCCACTGGGGACCTCGAGAGCAGATTAATTCCTTGAGCATCTTCCTTCTTGCCGCTGGTGAAGTCTGTTGCTCAGACGAGATCCAGGGAGACAGCTGGGCAGGGCTGAGGCTGAAACCTCCCCCAGACAGATAAGGCATGGGGAGAAAGAAAGGTATTCCTCTCTCCCCACTCTCTTTTTGGGTCAAACACTTTCCTGTGTCCAACTGCAGAGGGGGACCTGTCTCCAGATGATGATGATGATGGTAAGACAGTCAAGTTAAGGCAAAGACAGAGTGTGATTAAGTCCCTCTCTCCTTCCCTCAGGCAGAGCTCAGCCTGGGAAAATGCTTTTGGATGCTGTGGCCTGTAATTATGTAATTCGTCCTCGTTATCTTTTCTAATTGTTCTCAGTGCTGTTTCCTAAACTGATTGGAAACAATGGCAGATGGGGGTGAAGTGGGAGGCAGACGTGAGCGTGGCAGGCTGCCAGCGACGTACAAATCTCCAGAAAGGGAGAGAGAAAAGGCGAGGAAAATGAGGGAAAAAAAAAAAAAAAAAAGAATAATAAATCCACGGTGGAGGCTTGGATGCCAGGACCTGAACCGAGGGGGACACCTGAACCGCTGCCAGGCTGGGGAGGTGCTGGCAGGGGATGTCTCACTCAGGCTCATGAATATGCGATTATCTGGGTTACACCGAGGAAATGCGAAGCCTTCCCCCATCCCCGGCACACCTCAGCTTCCCGGGAGCTTTGCTGTTTTTCCCCTTTCCCAGCGCTCCAGTGACGCAGGTTGGACCCTCCCGGGGCGAGGGCTTTGCCCATCGCCGGGAGACTCTGCGGGCTTCTCCCTGCGGCGTGGAGTTGTTTGTTTGCTCGTGTGTGTGAGAGAAATAAGAGGAAAAGGAGGGAATTTTGGCTTGGTGCGTTTGGGGGCGAGCACAGGGCAGAAGGAGGGGCCTGGGAGGGAGGGATTGCAATGAGGTTTCTAAATATCTGGCAGCTGGTTTCAGGGGAGCTGTGGGGTGCAGCTCCAGAGGAACCAGTTGTTGTTATGTTGACTCTCATTTTCTCTGCTGTTCATCCCTCACTGCACTCTCCACGTGTTGGTGAGGGGGTTTTTTTTGCAGTGATGTACATCACAGAGGTATTTGGGGATCCAGCAGAGACCTGGTCTAACATCCCTCTGTTCTTTCACTGACATTCCTCTTTTGCAGCACAGTGGGAAGCAGAGGTGTAGGACTGCTGCTATTATTTTTGTCTGGAGAAGGCCAAAACAAGCCCTGATCTTCCAGGTGTAACCTCTGAGCATCAGTTTCTCATGTCAGGGGGAGAGAACAGATCCCTGTGTGGTGACAGGGCATCCCACAGAGCAGCATCACCACCCCTGTGATGAACAGGGCTCACTTGTGGGATGGGAGGTGCCCCTACAGAAAGCAGACACTGTTCATTTATATGGAATCAGCTCCAGGCACTGGAGGAGGCTTTGTGTCACCTCTGGATGCTGGTGCTGACTTGCCTTCTTCATCCCTGTCTCTGGGTGCTCAGTCTCTGCCCCTGTGCCCTGACAGCTTGGGGAGCTGCTGACCGAGCAGGGGCAGTCAAGGGAGGGAAAAAGGAATTTATCAGAGCTATCCTCTCCTCCTACAAACCCAGAGCTCTTCTGTTTTACTATCTCCTCTGACTTCTCCACATGCTGCTGCCAGCTCTGGCCCAGCCTCTCTGGCTTCTGTGCAGGGCTCTGTGGGGTGGAGAGGAGAAATGCTGCCTGAGGTTTGCCCTCAGTATTGGATTGGAGATTTCCTTACTGCTGTGGGGTCAGGGAGACGGGGCTGTAAGGAGCAGGAGCTGGAGGCTGCAGGTGGGGTGGTTCATCTCTGGCTTGTGTTAGAATTTGAAGGTTTTGAGCTGGGGTGATCTCCAGCCAAGAGACAAGAAATAGCCAGAGGAAAGACAACCAGAAGCAGCAGCTGGAAAGATGAAAGACAAAAGGGTAATCACCTCCCTTGGTCCTTGGTTCCTCCTGGTTCCTGGGGGAAATCATCCATTGATACCTGGAGGGAATAAGGTCCAGGAGGGTGGGCAAAGTGTGAACCCCTGTGGTGGCACATTACAAGAGGGACAGGTCACTGCAGCAATCTGTTCCAGGTGGCAAAAGTAATCTGCCTGGCTAGACCTGGAAGGAAACCTCTTGGAGAGGTGGTTTGCAGCCCAAATGTTTCAGAGCTGCTGGTGCTGTTACCTCTGGCCCTGCTGCCACTGTCCTTTTCTACCAGAGGAGGCTACACCCTGTGTAACTAAGGGAGGGACAGATGGAAAAGCAAAACTCTGGCTGTCATTGCATCAGCTGAAAAATAGAACTTATTGACTCTTCTCTTGAGCACACGCCCATCTCCATCCAAGTTGCAGAACTTACCCTGTTGCAACACTACAGAACTCATTACATGTTTTCTGGGATGTAGTGCCAGCTGTCACTGTCCCCACTGCCTCACACAGGGAGATGTGGACTTGTTCAGTGCTGACAGCCACACAACTGGGTGGCTGGCAGATATTTTGCCCAGCAGTGGTGGTTGTTGTTGGCTGCATAAATACATCAACTTCTGCCTTTTGCTCGGTCGACTTTTTGCCTCGAAAGTTCCCATGATGATACAGCACGGTGAAAAAGCAGTTCCTTCTGTCAGCTTTGTATTTCCCCCATTTCAAATTCCATTTTTCTTGTGGAATTGTCCTTTTTCTTGTGTTATGAGGCAGAAAGAACAAAAGATCCCTCTATCATTTTCTAATATACCTTTATCATCCCTTCACATTCATCTCCTCTCTGAAATGTACAGTCTGAGAGCTCTTGCTAATCCCTCTTCATGAGCAAATGTTTGCCATGACCTTGATCAGTCTTGTCACAGCTCTCTGGAGTATATTTAGGGCAGGCCACTGCTTTTTGGGATGGGTGGCAATTCTACCCATCTCAAAACTGCACAGTGACACGTCCAGGGTACTGCAGACAGAAAGTCCCATCTCAGGCAAACAGGGGAGACCACCCAACATTGGTCTGCACAAGAACATCCTCAAAGAAGTCTTTGGTGGATGTTCCACCAGAAAACATGAGGGATTTTTCCCCCCACCACACCAACCACTGAGCCAAGGCCTCAACAACACCTGGCACTGGAATGCAGAGCCTGCTGTCAGGATGAGGCTATTGGAAGAAAACTCACTCTAATGGGGAGGAAATCTCAGTTCCTTCCCAGCTGCAAGCACTATCTCCAGGCACATGGACTTCAGGAAGAGGCAAATTATTCCCCCTGCAATTCCAGGATTTATTTATTTATTTATTTATCCATGTGTGAGGTGTGTATTTGCTTTGCTTTCACTACACATTTGCATGATTTTCTCCTCTCTCTTATTCAGAACACAGTCCCAGGACTGGCTGTTGGGAGTTACAGTCAGAGCAACTCATGTTATTTAAGTGTGTTCCACAGAGTTGTTTTTCATCTGTTATTAGTACTCTTTTTTTTTTTTCCCTTTCTCCTCCTTTCTTTCTCAGACTAGAACAAATACAGTGAGACTGGCAGAAAATTGGCAAACTTCAACGCTCCAGAGACGGTGATTTTTTTTTCTAAGTAGCTTAATGGACTCTATATTTTTTTTTTATTGTTTTCCTCAGCCTGCAGGTTGTTCGAGTGTTTAAAACAAGAGAGAGAGAGAATTCAACAAGCCCTCTCCCTTTCCCCTCTCACCAGCTTATTTTAGGAAGTCCATGGACCTACAACAACCTTTCAGAGTTACCCATATTTCAGAAGGGTGGTGCTGAATTGACCACATTAATGAATGAGGGTTGAATTATCCTCCAGGCTCAGTCTTGGATAAAAATATTTATACAGAAACCTGTTCACCTGCATCAGCACTCATGTTTAGGCACCCTTGCACCACTCCTTCTGTCCCTCCATCCTTCTCCCTGTGTTTTGCCTGGGATATTTTATGTCTTCCAGTTAAAGCTCTTCCAGGCCTTGTTTCCCCCGGGTCCTTGCAGACCTTGTTTCCTTCCAGCAGCACCAAAGCTGATTTCTCCTCCTGGCCTCAAGTTGTGGCAGAAGAGGTTGGATATTAGGAAAAAATTCTTCACCGAAAGCCTTGTCCAGCCCTGTCACAGCTGCCCAGGGCAGGGGTGGAGTCCCCATTCCTGGAGGGATTTAAAAGCTATGTGTAGATGTGGCACTTGGGGACACATGGGTTAGTGGTGGCCTTGGCAGTGCTGGGGGAATGGTTGGACTTGATGATCTTAGAAGGCCTTTCCAAACTAA
The DNA here is from genome assembly GCA_035041135.1 of Platyrinchus mystaceus. Taxonomy (NCBI): domain Eukaryota; kingdom Metazoa; phylum Chordata; class Aves; order Passeriformes; family Tyrannidae; genus Platyrinchus; species Platyrinchus mystaceus. The sequence goes on from JAWWLV010000045.1 coordinate 1,581,506, forward strand.
ATAATTCTGTGATTCCTTTTGTCTGGATTCAGTGTCTGTGAGGGAGTGCTCAGGTGGTGAAGTGTTCTCTGTCCTGGATCCACAGCCCCTCATGTCATGGTCACCTCAGGTTTCCTGTGCTGAGACATCAAATGGAACTCATGGGTTCTGCAGGAAGGTGTTGATAGGATGATACTTGTCCCTTCTCTGCTTCAGTGCAGAAAAAGGAGGCTGTGGAGGACACA
>JAWWLV010000045.1:1597890-1612554 GCA_035041135.1 Platyrinchus mystaceus
TGGGCAGGGACACTTTCCACTAAACCAAGTTGCTCCAAGCCCTGTCCAACCTGGCTTTGAAGAGAAGTTATAGAAGCTGGGAGTGTCAGCTCAGCCTCTGGCTGTTGTGTTGGAGCAGGCTGGTATTAGGAGGGCACAAAGTCATATCAAAGCCAACTTTACTTCTCCCCTACAGCCCCTGAGGAGGCCCAGCCTGTCAGAGTGGCAGCAATCTCTGAACTCCACTTAGTTCCCTGGAGTCCCATCACAGCAGGACAGGGTTTTAGGGGATGGTAATGTAAGTCAATGCCAGGTTATTTCTTCACTACAAAGTTATTTTGCCCAGCCTGAATGTTCCTGCTGAGGGTAATGGAGTTTCCCATCTTCTCTCCCCCTTGGAGAATGTTTTGAAGTGTAATAGATGCTACTCTCAGTATATTTTCTGTAGATACCACTCAGGTTTCTTCCAGCCATCCCACATGATAATCAGTCACTACCCTTCTTTAGAGTCATTTCGGTCTCCTGTTTTCCACCTTTGCTGTTTATCTGAGCTGAGCTCGATAGCTGAGCCCTCTTGAACTCCACACATCCTTTTCCAGTTTGTAGAAAGCTGGATTAGCTTTTCAGCAGCCTGGGTCATCTTGGGAGGAAAAAGGTATCTTAGAGGGCAACCAATTTATTTGTTTAATATTCTGAGAGCAGCAGCCTCTCGGTTCCCCAGTTGCACGTGCCCGCGTATAATAAATCTTCTGGGAAGCAGGGGGTGGATAGATTGGGAAGTATCTTTAAAACAAGCATGCACTCAGTGTGGTGGATGGAGCCATTTGATTTGCTGTGTGTACAAGGCTGCAGCAGAGAGCACAGAAAATTGCTCCTGCAGATCAAGAGGTCTGAGTTGTCTGGCAGCAAGTGCTGTGGAGGGCAGAAAGTTGCCCGGCTCCCAGTGCTGCAGGTGGGAAGAAGCCTTCAAGGACATCACAACTCATAATTATTCAGGTGGTATCATGTTGAGATCGATGTTTGATGCACAGTTTGGTGCCTCACCTGGGTCTCTTGAGGCTCAAACTGGGACCTGGACACCTGGACCATCTTTCATCTTCAGTTAATAGGCTGAGTGTGGCCTTTCCCTATGACTGGCATGAGATCCACAGTAAGTGCCTTTCCCCCCCAAAAAAATCAGTGGAAGTTTGTTTTTAGCCCAGCTTTTTCTACTGCCTGAAAAGTACACTACAAGCTCTTTAAGTTAATACCCAAAAGGATGCAGCCACACACCCCTCCAGTGGCACTAACAGCGTAATGTAAAACGAAATTAATCCATCTGCTAAACCTCAACATGTCATCAGATAATTATCAGCAACACACAATCTCCTCCAAGGAAGATCTTATTCTATTAAAGAGAAATTGGCCTACACTTCAGCTGCAAGAATGACAATGTGCTCTTTAGATGAGATTTCGAGTCTTGGAGTTGCAGCATTCTGAGATTTCTGATAAGCAGCTTTTTGGCTCGAAAATGCCGAGGTTTATTTTTAAATAAGGCGATTATAATTATTTTCAATAATGATTGTTTTGCAAACTTGCATCTCGGGTTTAGATGCTGTTTTATCTTGCACTGTCAAGGGGTCCTTGGAGGTCAGACCTTTCTACTCAGCTCAGAGCTCATGGACTATCCACATGGATGAGGGTTTGGACTGAGTCTGCAATACCCCTACAAGAGTTAATTTGCAAATCCCAACTGGTCTGAGTAATTAAAGGATCCATACTGTCCTCCCTGGGATTATGAATCCTGAGGTTGCAGTGGTTTGGTAGGAGGGACATGATCACCTGGGGAATGAACACTGTCCTGGGGAAATGCCCTGGCTTGCTGGGTGGTGTTGGAAGGATCCTCTTGCTCTCATTTTCCCCACTTTTGGCAATGATCATTTTACCCTCCCTCTCTCCCGAGCACCCTGAGGGCCTTCAGTTGGTGAGACTGAGTGCATGGTATCAAGTTTGGGGTATTTATTGGAGTGATGGTCACCACCCCACTGCACTCCTGGCAGCTGGTGCTATTCTGTAGAGTTTTCCATGTGGGTCAGCTTCAGCCCAGTATCATTAAGACTCTTTAAATGAAACAAGCAGCCATTTCCCCTTTTTACCAGACTTTATAGTGTTGTTGTGTGAGATCCAGTGGAGGAATGAAGCTTTTCACACCCCTCCTCCAGCCCTATGAGGCCCTGAGCAACCTGGTGTAGTGGAAGGTTTTCCTCCCCATGGCAAGGGGTTGGAACGAGATGAGCTTTAAGGTCCCTTCCAACCCAAACCATTCTGCAATTCTATGGTTCTGTCAAGTACTGATTGTGACCTTTGTGCTTTCATGCTGTGGGAAGCAGCTCTGGATCCCTGTGGTGCAGTGCCTGTGGTTTGGGCTGGAAGGAGGAGACACAAGAACCTTCTGGAGTTTTCACCCAAGGTTTGATCTCACCTGATTTGGTTTCTGCTCTGGTGCAATCAATGTAAGCTTGTTCCACGTGGATAAAGGTGTCCCTTTCCCAGTGCTGCTGAGGGTGAGACAGTTCTGCCATCAGCAGAAGTTGCTTTTCATGGATCACAGAGAGCTGTCTCAGGACCCTCACAGTCTGGCTTCTCTTTGGATGACGAGGCTGACCAACCTCAGCTGGTCATCAGCCGAAATCTCACCCTCTCCTGCATCCCTGCAAAGCACCGATCAGTTGGACACATGTGGGATGATTTGGTTGAGCTGCTTTTTTCCTAAATCATCAGGTTGAAGCCCTGGCAGAGGTATGATGAAGGCTGGAGGGATCTTTGGTCCACCTTGCCTCCCACTCCTCTGCCAGCAAAGTTTCCAGGGATCACAGTTAATGGACCAGTGGCTGCCCTTTGCACGAAGGAAATCATCTCTATTTCAACCAGGAGGGAAAGGGCTCCAAGATTTTCAGTTCCCAGGAGTTTTATGGGAGCAGGTGTCTGAGCACAGGAGAGAGAGTCAAGTCAGGGCTGTGACTTGGGGCAAAGCACAGCCACGTTACAGGACACCAGAGACCCCACAATGTGGGGCTGGCAGGAAAACATGTGCTGAGGGAAAGGCACGAGGAATGGCCCTTCATAATGAGCTTTACACCAAGGTACTTATTTAATGTATGTGTGGCCAGATGTTCACTCTTGGGAAGGCAGGGCCCGAGAAATCCCCCTTGCACGTGTAGCAGGAGCAGCTGAGGTCTGCAAAGCCCTTGACTTACTGAGAGTTTATGAGTCCTTCTCCAGAGACTCAGAAAAACTGGTTTTAAATAGTTGTTTTGTTTTGTGGTTTTTTTTTTTTTAATGAAAGTTTTGAATGTGGGGACTCCTGTTCTGTCACAGCCCACGGGGTCTGGACAGCGAGGGGAGCAATTAATGGACAGCAACAGCAGTTGGATCTCTCTCTCCAAGAATGGGATGGGATGTTGATTTTTCCCTCCAGTCATGGAATGGATCTCTAACTGAGCTTCCCTTTCCATCCCTGCAACGTGCATCTCTCTTCCTGTGGCTGCCACACTCTCAGTATCCCAGGGTTTTGGGATGCCAAGGCATAGGCCAGCTTTGATTGCCTGGAAGGGGTGGTTGGGAAGGGACACATGAACAGACCTGTTGGAGCAGGTCCAGAGGAGGCCCCAGAGTTGCTCCCAGGACTGGATCACTCTGCTCTGGAGCCAGGCTGGGAGAGCTGGAGGTGTTCACCTGGAGAAGAGAAGCTCCAGGGAGATCTGAGAGCCCCTTGCAGGGCCTAAAGGGGCTGCAGGAAAGATGGGGACAGACTTTTTAGCAGGGCCGTTGCAATAGGACAATGGGTGGTGGTTTTAAAGTGAAGAAAGTTTAATTTAGATTAGACATAAGAAGGAAGTTTTTTACACTGAGGGTGGTGGGGCCCTGGCCCAGGTTGCCCAGAGATGGTGTGGATGTTTCATCCCTAGAAGTGTTCAGCACCAGGTTGGATGGGGCTTGGAGCAACCTGGGATAGCAGAAGGTGGCCCTGCTCATTGCAGTGAGATTGGACTAACTGACCTTTAAAGATCCCTTCCAAAACCTTTTTGTGATTCTATGACGGGCGACGGGTTCCTGGAGAATGGTTGTACTCGTCCCATCTTCCCCAGCTTTTAACATTTCCCATTTGGCTTCCATAAAAACACTTATGGGAACCCACCAAAACACTGCAGACCCCTTGAAATCTCTGTACCTTGTGCCTCTGTTCCTGCAGGGCTTGATGTCCACGACAAATGCATTGCCAAGCCATAACCTTGCACTTCGAGCTTGGCTGCAATAGGAATCTTCCCTTTCTCTCCTCCAATAAATGGGGGCCCTTATGGCTTTTGGGAATGTCTTCCAGAGCACTTGGAACTGGTGGGGCAGGCAGGTGGGAAGCAGAGGAATCATGCCCTTTTCTCTTCAAGGCAGGCAGAGCAGGGGCACCAAATTGATTTGGGAAGGTCACAACACTGTGGTTCAGGCTCTTCTTGGAGGAGTTAATATATACATAAATTATGTTCAGATTTCCAAGGCATTCCAAGGCAGATGTTTCCGTGTCAGAACAAGGACTTGGGACAAGAGCATGTAGTGACAGGACAAGGGGGAATGGTTTCAAACTGACAGAGGGTTAGATTAGATATTAAGAAAGAATTCTTTACTCAGAGGTTGATGAAACACTGGCAGAGGTTGTAGAGAAGCTGTGGCTTCCCCATCCCTGGAAGTGTCCAAGGCCAGGTTGGATGGGGCTTGGAGGAACCTGGTCTAGTGGAAGGTGTCCCTGCCCATGGCACAGGGTTGGAATGAAATGATCTTTGAGGTCCCTTCCAACCCAAACCATTCTGTGGTTCTATGAAAGCTTTCTGCCAGGGTTCTTCATTTTGGTGTGGGGCTTTTGTGCTAAAGAAGTGACTACTTTGTATTCAATCAGGAAATAAAATCATGGAGTTTGTCTTTTTGAATGAACTTTGCCCTTTTTAGGAGTGTTTTTTCTGCCATGTTCATTTAAAAGAAACTCAAAGCAAAGCCTCCCCACTGGCACTAAACCACTCTCCCAGACTGACTGACAAAAACTTCCAATTGTGACAATTTATCCTGTTGAGCTAACACAAATAGAAGCTCAAATTTGTGAAGCTGGGGGTCTCACACGACTCTGGTTCTCCAGCTGCAGAGCACAGAAGCTTGAGATTTCAGACCTAAACTTTCCTGCAACACAGGTGGGAGCTGGGATTTCAGATCAGGTCCAATTTGACAGAAGGTTCCTGAGCTCTCAGGCAGCAGCAAATCCAGTCCTGGTGGAACCAATTTTCCTTGAAACCTCAACCCTTGTCAGTGATATTTTTTTCTCATGGATTTTTTTCAACCTCTCTGCTCCTTTTAGGCTGCAAAAAAGACTGGAGGCCAGGCTTGAAGGGATATTACAGGGAAGGATGTAGGTGTCTAAAACTCACTAATCGTGGATGTGTCTTTTGGTGCCTGATCCAAAACATGCCCTCATGTTGACAGAAGTCTTCTCATGCCTTTAATGTGTTTCTATCTGTGCATTTAGTGAGGGCTCTGCTGATTATTCTCCTTTATTAACTGCTTGGGAACGTTGCTGTATGTCATGATTTGTGTGTGTTTGTTGCTGTGTCCTCCTGCCCTCCGTGTTTCTCCCTGGCCCTGTCTCTCCCAGGCAAATCCCAGGCTATCCAGGGACATGGCAATCTTCCTAATGGAAGTGACACAGCCCCAGACCCTCTGGTCACCTCTGCAATTAATGTAATGAAGGCCAGTCCTGGCTGGGCAGGAGATCAAGGCAGGTAAAGCAGCTGGAGTCAGTTTTGGTGGGTCCTTAAGAGCACCAGCCTTCAAATTTGAGGTTGCTGATGGTTTGTTGAGGTCTCCCACCTTCAACACAGATGACCCAGCCACCAGCCTGGCTCAGCTTTCCAGGCTATGTCAGGGACAGAAAACCCACCAGGCAGAAGCTCTGATCCGTGGATGTCCCCAGAGTTAATTCCCAGCTCCCAGATGATGCTCAGGCGAGGTTTGGGGTAATTTGGGCTGGACTTCACCCCCAGGCAGCAGTTTAGCTGTAGCCCCCGTGCTGGTAGGAGTGTGAGTATGAACTGGTTATACTGGAATATAAGCTCTGATCTGATTTATTTGCTTATCTACAGGTGGAGCCACCCAGCCCTCCTTAAAACACAGTGGCAGGAGGGTCTCCCTTCTCCCTGCCCTTCTCCCTCCCAGCTGCTTCTCTTCAAAACCCTGCTGGGATCAGATGTAAAAACCACAGGGTTTGGCCATTCTTGTGCTTTTCTTCATCATCTGGATGTCCCTCTCTCTCATTAGTGAATGAAGTGCCCTCTCCCCAAATAATTGTGTGAAACTTAACTCACACTTGGCCAGAGGTCTGAGCATGATCATTGAAAATAAAGCTTGCTCTACTGAGCCTCCTGTGAAAGCATCTGTAATTATTTAAAAGAGCACTAAAGGAAGCCTCAAAAGTCTTATGAAGCCTGAGAAGCCATTGAATTATCCAGAAAACACAAAGTGTTTCCCATGGAAATTTTTTCCCAAAGACTTAAAACAGTTTTGCTGTTTTGTTTTTTTTTTTTTATTTGCTTGTTTTACTGTCAAAAATCAGATCTATGGGGGAAATTGGGCTTTTTGCAAATGGCTCATTCAAAATCCCCATTCCCCATCCTAATAATGCTTGATGGGAAATTTTCAATTAGCCCTGATCATTATCAACATTTTGCAAATGAGGGAGACTCAGGCACAGAAGCGTAATCATTTGTTTATGGGCGTTGTGCATGTCAGAAAGCAGATTAGGGCTGTCCCCTGGGCAATTCCTGATAGCCTGGACAGTTCCACTGGGGCCTCTGGGTTTGCTGGAGCTACTCAAGTCCACGTGGACTTGTTCTGAATGTGAAGAGGCTGTTTGTTCAAGACTAGTTTTAATTATTTTTGTGCCTTTGAAGTGGAAACCCTAAAATAGATCTGGGAATCCAAGCTGGCCTTGCATCTAGATGTTCCTGCAGGTCAGGCTGGTCTGGTCTCAAACTCCGACAAGATGAGAAACATGGAGTGTTTGACTTTGAGCTTCCTGATCAGGCCTTCCTGCTGTGGTCTAGGACCTGGATTCTGTTTGTCCTCCTAAATTAAGCTTTGAAATTAGAAGAAAAACCTGTAGTTAGCCCTGCCAGATCACTTAATCAGACTGGCCAGCAGATCTGTGGCCACGTTGTTGTGTGTAGTCCTCTCTGATTCAAGAGGCACCACAGCATTTCAGCTGCATCCTCACAGCTGACAAACCTACCTTCTGTCCCCAAATGTCATGCAGTTGATGCCCTTCTGTCCATAAAGATGTGTTTTGCTTTGAGTTTGGGGATTGAAAAGCATCATATTCAGAGCATTTTATTGCTCTGAAGGTGTTTATGGGGGCATGTGCCTGGAAGGGGAGGTTGCTACTCCTGTGGATGAAATGGTTCTTCTTTGGGATCTCAAGGCTGCTGTTGTTCCCTCTCTCATTTTTTGGGGGATCCCTTTGCCACAGGTGCCTCTCTTGGCCTTAGAATCCCTTAGGTGGGTTGATAAGGATGACAGCACCATGTCCTTGTATTTCAGGTGTTGTCCTAACAGTTGTGTGTGATGCAATGATGGGATTCATGCCACTGGCACATCCACAGCCAGCAGCTGATGCCAGTGAATGCCCCTGAACATTTCTGTTTATGTCTACATACTGATGTATAAATAAGTGCTGATTGCTTTGCTTGTGCTGGTCACCACAGATCTCCAGATTTAAGCCCCTCATTCTGTCACACTCTCATTTATCTGTCTTTCCATCATTTCCTTTGTCCACTGTTTTTCCTGGTCATTCTGAGGCAGTGACTGTTTCCAAAGCAGAGGGAAAATATTCTCCTTTATGGCTCACAGAATCATGGAATGGTTAGGGTTGGAAAGGACTTTGAAGGCCATCTAATTCCAATCCTCCCCTGCTGTGGGCAGGGACACCTTCCACTAGTCCAGGTTGCTAACTGCAGCCCTGCCAAACAGCTTTGATTTAAACCATAACATCTGGCAGGTGATCAGTCCATAAATATCCTAATCACTGATAGATTTTTAAATTAAATCTGTAACGAGATCTCTTTTCCCGTCTTCATCCTTTTTTTAATGGTGTTTTCTTTTTTTTCTTTCGGTGCAGTTTCAGAAGGGAATTTTTTTTTTATTTTTTTTATTTAGTGAATCAAGTGGGAAAGGGAAAATAAAGTCCAAACAGGGATTCAGTGTTGCTTGGTGCCTGCTCATGCTTTATTAATTGTGATAGCACTGCTACCCGTCATAGGTGTCGAGCTGGCTCCGAGTCCCTGGGGAACCTCATCTGTTTGTGTTTGCCAGGGAGGACGTGGCAGGGTTGTTTGGACAGATCCAGGGCTGCACTAATTAGAAGTTAAAGATCCACATTCTGGCACGAGACAGGAATGCATTAGAGTGGGGAGCACTTCCTAATGCTTCGACTTTGTAGCAGCACACGCCGCGTTAAAGCCCTTGGTGTTTCTTTGATCCACGCCACCAAAATAATTCCAGGGACAAACACAAATGAAGGGATAATAACTAATTTAACTGGACTTATTGGAGAGCCACACTGCAGAAGATTAGGATATCCAGAGCAGACTGTAATTGCTGCGAGATTGGGGGTCTGATGCCTGTTTATCTATTCTATTAATCTCTCTCTGCATCTGTCCTTCTACTCAATCAGTTGCCCATTAGCCATCATTTAACTACTGTTGCTGTCTTTTCTGCCTTCAGTGTCTCACCCTTTCAGTCTGCTTGTTAGCTAGAGCAGATGTAAGAAAATTGCATTCTGCACAGAAGGTAAATGTGAGCTCTAATGGGCCAGATTTGGGGTTTGAGTGTTCTAGTGTAACTTTGCAGGACTAAAAGAAACTCTTCAGCATTTAGAGCAGCACCGTGGCAGCAAAATTGGTCCCTCACCACCAATATAATATTCATTACCTGTTTAAACCTTCTCTGCAGGACTTTGGGAGATGAGTGTGATCCCAGGGTTAGGTTTTATGACATCAGGATCGTGACTGGGATGGTGTCCATTCCTAGGGAAGCTCTTTTAGTCCTCTAGCAGTTTCTTTCCTTTTTTTTCCAGCCCCTTCCTGTGAGCCTGATCTGGTGTTCCAGTGCCCTTTGGAGGGCAGTGCTGAGGGGTTAAGGGCCAGGACAGGTCCAGGTTGAACTTAGTATAATTGCCAACACTTCCCACTTTCCTTCTGGTGATCCATCCATCAATCATCCTGCCAAGCTACTCTGTGCCTCTTTTTATTCCTGCACTTCCATGGGATCTCCTGTTTCTCTACCTGGTATCTGCCTGCTCTTCTCATCAACCCTTGGCTGTTCATTTAGCCTCCATTTACCTATTCACTGTTGATCTTGCATATTAAAATCTCTGCCCATCTTTGCTTAGCTAATGGTGATATTCAGTGGATTTCATTTTGTAATAAGGCATTAATTAGACTTTTCTAATAGGATCCCTTTGGAATTGCACGTTGCATCCACAAGAGACCTTAATACCTATATTTTTTCTTGTGGAAACCAAAGGAATTAGACATATTTTTGCTCTAGTCTTGAAGACTGGGCACCAAGCTCTCAAAACACACGGTGCACCTATTGAGTGGGACAGTTTATCTTCCCATCTGTCATCAAAAACTCCCTCAAGTCAATCTAGGGGGAGCACACATCCAATACAGGAGTAACAATAAAATGAAATTAAGGAGATGTATTGATGTGCCTGTATAAACTGAAGAAAACACAGGTTCCAGAGACCTCTGGGAATCTTGCACTTGAGTGTTCTTTAAGCTTCCATGGATTTTTGCCTGCGTGTTAAAAATATTGTTAACCCCTGAGGAAATTTAGTGCCCGGGATCAATGGACACAACACACAGATGCCTAATAATAGAAAATGGGATTGATGTGTAAAATCAGCCCAGCAGTTAATTCTGCTGCCACAACCAGCACGTCAATAAGGTTCCCTGGGAGGATCCGGGGATACAGCATGGGAACGTCTGGGAAGACAGGACTTAGGTTTGCCTCAGTCCCAAGAGACTTGGGGAAAAAAGTGGGAATTTAGCTACAGCAAGGAGTGTGTGTTCTGTAGAACAGGTTTGGGCACTGAATCAGGGACAGCACATGGCAGCACATTGACATCCCACTTCCCAGTGCCAGCAAGATATTCCCTAAAGGCCCCACTATTCCTGGCTGCTTTGGGGCACATTGACAGACTTGCTGATGGTTTCTAAGTCGGAAGACAGAAAGAAAGTTTTCACTGGATTTCAGTTCCCTCTGGATCTGACCTTGCGCTGATCTCGGAGTATGAGCAAAACAGTCCAGAAGTTGTTGTTTGTCAGGAATGACAAGCTCTGAGAAGGAATAAAAGGTGCTTTTTATGTTTTGCCTGACCCTTGTGTGGTGGCTCTGAGACTATGTGTGAGAGGAAGAGAGATTGTTTTTGTAGGAGACAGCATTGGGGAGACTGTTTGACGGTAAAAGAAGGTGGAAGGTGAGCTGGTGCCCCGTCCAGTCTCAACACATCAAGGCCATTTCTCTCCTGCTCAGAGCAGATCAAGCTGCCTCTGGGTTTCTCTTCAGGTGATGAGGTGTCTCACACAGGCACTTGCTGCAGCACTGTGGATCTTCCCTGCTTCCCTGCCAGGCTCAGCTGGTCGGTCTGAGCTGGGATTTTGCCTCCTGGATGTGTCCAACACACCGAGTCAGGAGGGATGAGGGAGCACAGGATTGCACCAGGCTGATGCAGCCTGTCTTTGGGTGCTGTGCTCAGGGGTTTTGTCTTCTCCATGCCACGTGAGCAGGCAGTGGGGCTGGGATCGTGTTTGGAGGGAAAACATCTGGCAATCTTGACTTACAAATGTTGGTCCTCTTTATTTCTCTGATTGATCTGTCAGCGCTTTGGTTGGTTTCTTTTTGGTTGGGTGACCTTGAAAGGTCACCTGGTCCAACCCCCCTGCCATGAGCAGAGACATCTTCAACTAGAACAGGTTGTTCAGAGCCCCATTCAACCTGACCTTGAATGTTTCCAGGGATGGGGCATCCACCACCTCTCTGGGCAACCTCTGCCAGTCTTTCACCACCATCATCATAAAAAAATTCTTCCTTATATCTGTGTTGCACGTGCCTCAACTCTTTGGTGGTTTTTTTTTTTTTTTTTGGAAATTGTCCTTATTTTGAAGTTGATCCTCTTTTTTCTTCCTTAGGCTTGGAGCTCATGAGGGAATCAGCTGTTAGTTGCTAGGCTGCAACAACTAACCCTTGTATGGGCACACAAAGTGCTGATGGAGCCAGGCTGTGTCTGAGAAATTTGGGTCTGAGTCCAAATTTCAGACGCTCACAGATTTCGGGGCAGTCTGGATGTGACTCTTCAGTTCTTCCCCTTCATGGGAGGTGAATCTCTAATCTCTTCCTCGGCTCTTTCCAGACATGGGGATTTTGGGGTTGCGGATCAGATCCACCTCTGTGTCTCTAAATAACAATAAGGGGATTATCCTGCTTGTGGGGGGAGTGGGAGGTGGAGGGAGGAGTGGGCTCTGCAGGAGACTCTCTGGGACCCATATGTTGGGTGGATGGTTAATTTTTGCAGTAGGGCAAAGCCCAGCAATCTGCCTTGTGTCGATGCCGCCGTCTCACCGGGTGCCCCAGATCCAGTCCTGCCCTCGGTTTATTAAGGATCAGGAAAAAAGAATTGCTGATGGTGCCTATTGCAGGGAGAAGGGGGAGAGGTGGTGGTGGGGGGGTGTCTGTGCAAGTCTATTACATCTGGGCTTCTTTCCAGCGTGAATAAAAACGTTCTGGATGTCCGGAGTTATCAACATATTCTTTCTTACTCCTGTCAATTAATCTAATCTGAATGAGTCGCTGCCGCTCGTGGAATAATAGCCTGGAATGTAAAGTCTTAATTCTCATCTGCTCTGTGGACTAGACTCGGATGTTGTTGGCCCTGGAATCAGGCTGATGAATTACTCTGAGCTAAATCAAGCCCTCTTTGACCAAAAAAACCTGACAGGTTCTGTGGAGTAACTCACTGGTGAGAGCGAGCAGTGTTGTTAAGGGATGAGCAGGGAGCATCCCAGCTCCATCCTGGCTCAGACTGGCTTTCCAAGCCCATCCTGGCTCTTGGCACCTCTCTGCCCTTCTCCCTGTGCTGTTTATTTTTCCTTCCCACAGATGAAAGGCAGAGAAGCAAACCCCACCAACGCTATATTGTTCATGGCTTATTGAACAATTAGTTTCAGCTCAAGGTCTAATCTTCCGGCGTTTCTTTTCTTCCCTTTGTACGCCAAGCGTGCCTTGGAAACTTGTTGGCTGCAGGACTTGTGTGGCACTGTGGGGACGGGCTCAAACTTGGCTCAGAGGGACTCTGTGCCCAGAGCAAAGCAGGTGTGAAGTGCTCTGACTGCTCAGAGAGGAGGATAATTGGGGGCTGTAAACAAAAATGAACAAAAAAAAAGGCTACAAAAAAGGGTTGCCTCCTGCTCGGGGTTGGATGTGCCCCTGTGGCATTCCTCTTCCCAAGGTCTCTCTGTCAGCTGGCTGAGGTTTTAAACCTTTTAAAGCCTTTTCAGGGCTCTCAGTGTTTCCTTTGGCTAGTGGGCTGTGTCAGGAGCTGGTGTGAGGCTCCCTGGAATGCCGGGAGGGTGCGGGGAGCCCGGCGGGCACCAGGACACGTCTCTCGGAGTGGGATGGTGCCAACACTCGCCTCTGGCAGCAGAACAGGGCTGCACGTGCTCTTTGCTGTCTCCTGAATGAGGTTTGCTGCTGCCTGCCAGGAACTGGAGTGTTTGTGCATCTGGGGGAGGAAGGGTTTGTGTGTTCTCTCCCAGAATTCCCGTGCCATCACAATGTTTGGGACTGATGGAGCAGCCTGGCCGTGCATGGGGTGACCCACAGCCATGAGCCCACAGGGCAGGAGAGGGGAGCTGTGCCTGATTTCTGCCCAGTCTCTTGCTCTCTTGGGCTCTGCTCCATCTTATTCCAGCCTGACACATTTCCCATCCTCAGGGACTGTGACACTGATGTTTACTTGGGACTTTTCCAAGGGTTGTAGCAATTCCTGGCCTCTTGCTGTACAGGCTTGCACGTGAACCTTCTCACACCGGTACATCCAGAGGTTCCAGGGCCCTGTGTATTCACAGCAGAGCATTTGCATGTATTTTTATTCCCACATTCAGGCTCTTGCTGCCCTCCCTCCTGGAGTTCAGCAAGCCTGCTACTGTTCCCTACTCCATACGGAGGGTTCAGCTCACGTGACTGCCCCATTAGCTGCTCTAACTAAAGCCTCGGGCAAATAGTCATTGAGGATTTATTTTTATTAAAAAAAAAAAAGTGGGATTAAGTCAAGAATAACATTAGCAGCTGTGCCTGCTCAGCCAACATGATCCCATCCCTCATATCATAAGCTGATTGCCTGCATGGGTCAGTAAGTTGTCCCATCAACCCCTCACCGATATAATGCTTTACGTGTTGTTTTCATAGTGCAGGATGTGCCTGGGCAGGGCTGTGATACCTGGAGAGGCTTCATGGGTGCAGAAAGCCCTTCTTCAGATGCCTTTGAGTGTCGAGTTGAACTCAGCTTGGGGCTGTGGCTGCAAGAGAGCACCTGGCAAAGGTCCCCTGCTTGGCCAGTTTCCTGTCCCTGCAGCACAGGAGCATCTTCATATACCTGGAGGGGGTGATGGGGAGACTCAGCTCAGGTGGAGAGGGTTGACCTGGGGCTTTCTGCTTGTGCAGAGTGGCCCTCTCACCTGGGCTGCACCCAGGGAGGCACAGGGATATAGGGAATGGGGGGCAACAAGGCTCCTGGGGAGCAGAGGATTAGTGACGCTCTGCCACCGTCCCACACGAAGCCGAGCAATTTCTTTGGATCTCTCTCATTGCGAGGTGATTACTTGAATAAATTACTCAAACAAATTACTGGGGAATAAATCCCTTCCTCTGCCTCCAAAGCACCCAGAATTAGGGTTTATTCCCCTGGTGAGCAGTGCCCAGGCCCACGCTCTCCCTGATGGCTGGCAGCCAGCGTTTGTGTCCCAGCGTTCCCATTAACGGCATCAACAGTCACCTTAAATCCCACTAACAGTAAACCCTGAGCTGGCATTGGGCTGGTGACTCTCTTCTGCTTCACAGGGCCTTGCCAAAAGCCGTGGGATGCCTTTTGAAGATGGGGAAGCAAGAGCCATAAAATTATGCAGCCTTATTAGTGCAATTATTATTTGTTCTCCGCAAACATCTGAGACTCTTCTTCATCCCCCCCCCTCCTCCTGACTCCCGTGCTTGAAAACAGTGGCAGCTTTCAGGAACCTGCAATCAGAGGCACCACACAGCAGCTCCAAACATCCCAGGGGATGCATTCTTGTCCCTTTCCCGGATTCATCTCTCCAGGAGGGCGTTGTGTGCATCAGGAGTTGCTGTGCCATGTCGCTCTGCTGACGAGAGATAAATCACAGCGTGGGCATTCAGCCTGGCAGAGGGGAGCATCCCCCTGGGATGCCAGGCCTTGGGGGGGTCTGGTTGATAGAGGAGAAAGCCCAATCTTCAATGGAATTCATGGAATCACAGAGTGGGTTGGATTGGGAGAGATCTTTAAGTTCTTCTCATTCCACCCTGCCTGCCATGGGCAGG
>JAWWLV010000045.1:1612654-1625104 GCA_035041135.1 Platyrinchus mystaceus
TCATGGAATCACAGAGTGGGTTGGATTGGGAGAGATCTTTAAGTTCTTCTCATTCCACCCTGCCTGCCATGGGCAGGAACACCTTCCACTACATCAGGTTGCTCAGAGCTCCGTCCAACCTGGCTTTGGACACTTCCAGGATGGGGAATGGATGACTTGGAAAACTTTTTCCAACTGGGAAAGTCTGTGCCCTGCAGGTCCTGCCCTGAATTATGGGAAAGGGGATGAGTTCTTGCTGGCTTGTTGTGTTCCTTCACTCTCATTCCTGTTATTTAAGGCTTTGTCAAGGGTGACACTTCCCCGTTGGAAGTGGAAACTGTGTCACAGAGACCCTGCTGAGCCACACTTTTCTGGGAGGGACTGGTGTAAATTTCAAAAGACAGATCCCACATCAGCAGCTGTATCTTCTAACTGAAAATCTGAGGGGGTTTTTCAGCTTTTGTAGAATTTTGTTGGTAATTTTTACAGCGTATAAAGACATGACTGTGACTTCCGTCCATCTCTATGTCTGGGCTTTTCCCTGTGTCATGCCCTGGAATATCTTGCATTAATTTAGGACCTCTATTTCAGTGCTGAAAACTAGAAAAATTACATACAGACTAGAAATATTACATATTTTTTCTCTCTGAAACCTTCTAACCATTTCTAGTGAATGCAGGATTTTCATCAGGATTTTCACCCTCATGTCAAGGAAGTTGGAACGAGACAATCTTTAAGGTCCCTTCCAACCCCAACCAATTGTATGAATTCTATAAATCCTATAAATTCTATGAATTCTGTGAATTCTATTATTCTGTGATCTGTTTTCTCTCCATGGGGAGGACACTGTCACAGGGATGAAGGGAGGAGTGTATTTATCTCCAGATGGTGATGGATGTGGTAGGAAGTGCTGAATGAAGGTGTTTCTACCCTTATTCTGTAAGGAGAACCCACTTTCTCCTGACTGGACAGGAGCAGCTGCTCTGTCCCAACAAAGCAACACTTCTCTGGTGCTTCAGGAAGTTGTTCCACAAATATCTCTTGGTCTTCTTGGTCCCTGGTGAACAAGACCCATCTAAACCTCGTGATCTGGGAGCCTACAGTTGACTAGACTTTAACAGGCAAGCAGACTCAAGAGAGGCTCTCCAAACCTGGGGACAATATCCCACATCCAACATAGAATCATGGTGGAAAAGCCTTCTAGAATCATAAATAGAATCACAGAGTCATTTAGCTTGGAAAAGACCTCTGAGATCATCGAGTCCAACTGTTTTTTTCAGCACTGCCAAGGCCACCACTAAGCCGTGTCCCCAAAGTGCCACATCCACAGGGCCTTGAAATCCCTCCAGGGATGGTGGCCATGGAGATGCTTATGGAATGGGATAAGAGCAGAGAGTGGACTTGCTGCCTGGACCATCAACTTCCAGCAAGAAGACGAGGAATTTATTCAAGAGGTTGTGTTGGGACTGTCACATTCAGTTGCTGTGGATGCTCTCCCACCCATGCATGTGTTTAACCCTCTTTCTGAGACCCTCCCAGTCCCTGACCCCTCCAAACCCCATGCCATTGGCACCCAAACTGCACCAGGGCAATTCCTGTTCCATATTCTAGTGCAGGAGAGAGTTGGAAGTTAAAAAAACGGGCAGGAAAAGGAGCAAAAGACCCACTTCTGACATGGGAGATTAAATAATTAGCAAATGTGGCAGGAAAGACGATGAAAAACAAGTGCAGTGATTCATGTTTTATGTCTCCTACTGTACAGAACGCTTTAAAGTGTCAGACAGCACGACAGTCACTCTTTAAAGCCAATTAAAGTTTTATAATAAATAGAAGCTTTTTATTTTTTTTAATTTTTTTTTTTTTTAATCTCTGTCTCTCCATGGGGTGGTGATGTGGCTCACTGTAGAGAGCCTGGGTGATGCATTTGCTGCAAATCCACAGCAAATGGGCACAGAGACCTGCTTTTCAAAAGCCTCTTCTATGCCAATTATTTACCTTCCTTAAATTCAGCTCCGGTGGGGAAAGTAGCTGTAATAATATCGTATTTTCTCATTGTGCTTTTCATTCAGGGAGATTACAGCCGATAACCTGGAGAGGGGGAGGGAGTGGTGCTCTCTTTTGATGCCTGGGCGAGGTGATTTTCGGGAGCTCGGAGAATGGCAGAGCAAGACGTGAGCTGGCAGCAGATTTTGGGACCCCCATTGCCAGGGAATTCATTTGGAGAACGCGGGTCACTCGAAGCTCCGCGGGTGAAGGTGGTTTTGGAGGTCAGGTGGGGGTCCAATTAAGTGAAGCAGGGTCATTTTGGGGGCCAGGAGAGCAAAGGATGCAAGAGAACGAGCTGGAATCTATTTTTTCTTTGTGCACCGTCTCCTGAGGGGAGACTGGTGGGCGTTGACCTCTTGGACTGGCAATGCTGGAAGATGCTGTAAATTGGAAGTAGC
Organism: Platyrinchus mystaceus; assembly: GCA_035041135.1. NCBI lineage: Eukaryota > Metazoa > Chordata > Aves > Passeriformes > Tyrannidae > Platyrinchus > Platyrinchus mystaceus. Next base: position 1,615,078 of record JAWWLV010000045.1, read on the forward strand.
TCTGGTGGAGGCTGTGCTGAGGGGGCACTGGGGACTGTGGGTTTGCAGCCCTTTTTCCTTCACCTCTAAGTTTCCCCATAGGTAACACAGGTATGAGAAACTGCTGTGTGCACAGAACTCATTTCACCAAACTCCTTGTTTACTACTTCACAGCTCGTCGCTGTTTTGTCTTTGTATTAATGGTGCTTCTTGCCAAAAAAAAAAAAAAGGGATTTCACACCACTCCAGGCCTGGGCTGCTCTTCCAGCCACCAGAGCCTCTTCATCCTCCTCTTTTTCCATTTCCTCTCCCCTCAACAGCGCTCTCACATTTGTGCATCTTTATCTCACGCGGGCAAAAATACACCTCAAACCAACTCAAATGTTAATCCAATTAACATTGAAAGGAAATGAAAGGGCACTGAAATTGGAGGTGTCTCCTTGCTGTACCACCAGTCTCCCTTGGTTGAAACATCTCTGTGAACCTCCTCAGACTGGAGCCCCTGATTCCCCGAGCGGCACCACTTTCATGTTTTGGTGTGAGGCATCTCAGATGCAGAAAAACAGTTTCTTTGTTGGATATCTCCTCAGCTTTACTGGGGAGGGTGATGAAATTATTCCATGGCTTTCCTGCCAGAGGGTAGTTGGTGTTCCTGCTATTAGGCAAAGATCCCTTTAATTGGACAGAGTGAATATTCACCCTTTAATAACGGTGGGGCTCTAATCCTTCGTTAGGTGGCTGCATCCCCCCTCCCTGATGGTTTTTAATGACCCGGTGCCTACATCATTAATATCACAAGTGCTGACACTGGGAGGAAATGCAACAATCAAAGGGAGACCCTGAGAGGTCCGGGAGCAACAACATTTCCCATCTCCCCTTTGTTGTGGAAAACGCGGGTGCCCTGGAAAACCAAACCGGCATCAAGGTTCTGGCCTCCCGCGGTGGGAGAGGGGAGGGTTAACTCCAGCAAATTGCAGCAGCTCAATTAGTTCAATTAGGAGCTTGAAAACTAAAAGCAGCTCTTCCTGAACACTGTCTAGGACTGTAGGCTCTGCCTGCGGGCTCCGGAGCGCTCCCACACCGCCCCGTTCCCTGGGGCTCGCAGCTTTTGAGGGCAGCCTACCTTACGGAGGGAAAGGCAGATTCCCACCCTCTTTACTCCATCCTGTAGAAATCCATGGCATTACTCCAGCGTATTCTTGGAGGAAGAATCTGGTCCAGAGAGTCCCAACTGGGGGATGTTTCATAAATCAGAAGAAAAATGGTGAAATACTTTTTTTTTTTTGCTTGATTTTTCAGCGTTCCTTTGAGTGCTTTCCCATGAGCAATAAGCACCAGTCACATCCATCCATCCCCAACTGTAATTTTTTTCCTGCATGACAGCACCTGCCTTTTGATAGTCTCAGAAGGAGACAGGGGGGTATTAACATAACAAATCTGTGGCTGTCTAGAGAGTTCCATGTTGCTGGCATGTCACGGGACGTGTACACTGAGTGCTGCTAAGTTCCCATTGTTCTAAATCCACCCTGTGTATTAAGACCTAATGAATTACTACTTGACAAATTAAGCAGCTGCTGCAAGGAGCTGTTTCTGGCAATGTCCTTCCTTCCCTCCCTCCTCCTGTGACACTTGAATTTTGCAGCTTTTAGCCTCAGGTTGTCAAACTTGGGAAATACTTCGCAGTGACTGTGTTCGCGTAGTGGATGCTCTGCAAACCCACTGCATTGAAGGCACATGTGGTGACATGAGGAGCTGGACGTGGCCAACATGGTCCTTTATGATGATTTTAGGCCTAAAATGGGAGGTTTTGTTCACTCATAGGCTCATAGAGTATCTCCAGTTGGAAGGGGCCCATAAGGATCGTTGAGTCCAACTCCCTGCGAACAACCAAATCTGGGAGAGGGCACAGGGAAGGGCTCTGATCCATCACACATTGCTGCACCCAGGAGAGAAAAGCTGCTCTCCCTGCAAAGGGGTAACAGCCCAGCAATATTCCTGACAGCTGTGGAGGGGAAGAAGTGACTCATCTCTCTGTGATACATTAGATGAGTGAAAAGTGTTTGTCTAAGCTAGAAGTTAATGACAAAATAGGGGTTAATAACCTCCAAGTCCTGGCTGTTCTGGGAATATTAGCTGCAGTTTTTCTCTCCTTTCCCATCTAATTTATACCAGGCAGGGTACCACTCACAGAGGCCCCCAGCTGCAATCTCTCCTGGATGCAGCACAGGATTGGGCTCAGAGCTGTCATCTTCTTCCATCAAGATAGAGGATGCTGCTCTGGGGAAAAGAAATATGTTTACTCCCAAGCTTTCTTTTTCTTTCTAAACTTCCCCCTGCTAAATGATTCACTTCCCAATCCCCTTGCACTGCAGACAGTGTTTGGGCAGCTTTAATTACCTGAGCTGCTCAGGCAGAGGAAGTTCTGTACCACTGGTGAACCACACGGTCTCTCCGGAACATCTCAAGCGGCTGCTTGTCTCTCCTTTCACTCCCATCCCTCAAGTTGCTGCAGGAAGAGAGGCAGACTCCTCTCTCCTCTTGCAAACCACAGAAAGATGCCTTTATCCCCCACCCCATCAGCCTTTTCCAGGTTCTCATGGCTGGCACCACCGTGGTGCACGTTGACCCGACCCCTCTGCGGGGCCAGCATCCCACACTGCTGGATTATCTTCCATCTGGAGACAGCCTGTCTCAGCCTGACAGAGTGATGGATGGTGTCATAGGTGATGGGATGTTGACACCTGCTTATCTTTCCATGCCTGGTTGCCCCAACCCCAACACATTCATCAGTTCAGCATCTGTTTGCAGCAGCTTCTCTGCCTCTGCCCTGGGTTACCATGGCAGGCACCGAGGTGTGTGGACTGGAAAGGGTGGAGAAGGTGGGATATTGGAGGAGTTTAGGCTTATGAGGTCTAAGTGTGTTGCTGGATTGATTTATAATTACACCAGTCTCCTCCCACAGACCCTTTAGTCTTGAAGGAGCTACTCATGTGAACACATTCCTTGCCAGCTTGGATGGGGCTTGGAGCAACCTGGTCTGGTGGGAGGTGCCCCTGCCCATGGCAGGAGGGTTAGAACCAGATGATCTTTCAGAAGAACTAGATGATCTTTCAGAAGAACTAGATGATCTTTAATATCTCTTTCAACTCAAGCCACTCTGTGGTTCTATGATTCCTTTTCCTGGAAGGTGTGAAATTCCAGGATGGAGTTTTCTTTTGAGTTGGAAAATCACTCTTCAAGGTGGAACATGTCCAGATAGTAGGACCCTGACACTGCCCAGGGCCAGCTGCATACTCTGCTGCAGAAAACAGGTGATACTGGTTGGGTTCTCATCTGTTTTTAGGCTGTGTTTGTCCCTGCATGCGTTGCATGAATGCTAAATCCTTGAAAACAAACACATGGGAATTTAAAAGTACCTTATTACGGAGCTCAAAATAACAAAAGGGACTTTGTGTGTGCAGAGCCCAACGGGCTGCGGAGCTGCAGCCTCTAAAACCCAACTCTCAGGGCAGAAATATGTTGAGATGTCTGTGTGTAACTCTCATACAGAGAGAGAACATATGAAGGCATGTTCTTTCCTGGGTGGAGCTGGAGGCAGTCCTGCATTTATCCGTGGCTCCTGGCTTCTGCCAGAGCCTTCTCCACGATGAAAGGCTCTGACTGTGTCTACTTTGCAGGTGCCTCACACTGACTGTCTGCAAGCACAGACTTCCCACCAAGGGCTGTTGTGTGGCCAAGAAACCCAGATGTCCCCGGCGTGTGCAGGCACAGAGAGTCAGAGCTCTGGGTGTGCACAGGTTGCAGCCAAAAGTCACAGCCACACCGAGCACAGGGAGGGCTCAGGAGTGACGCAGATCAGCCTGGAAAACGTATCTGCACCCTGGGGGAAAAAATGGGAATCTAGAAGTCCCACTGGGTTGACAGGAACGCTGGATAAGACTTGGAAATCCTAAGAAATGCTGCTGTGGTTTGCTGTAATATCACAGCCCTTTTTCACCCCTTCTATCCGTAGAATCATAGAATAGCTTGGATTGGAAGGGACCTTAAAGGTCACCTCGTTCCAAACCCCTGCCATGGGCAGGGACACCTTCCCCTATCCCAGGTTGCTCCAAGCCCCGTCCATCCTGACCTTGAACAGGAATGGAGCACCAACCAATTCTCTGGGCAACGTGTGCCTCACCTCACTGTACAACATTTCTTATGTCTAATTTGAAGAGCTCCTGCCTGTGTGTCTGTGCCTAAACATTCCCTCCTTTCCCAGTGCTCTGGCACACCAGGGGAACACAAACCCATTGCCATGGTGTGTCTGGGACACTCCTCCCACAACCACCAGTGTTGGGATCTCCTCGGTAAAGGGGTCTTAAAAATGGTGCCTCTCTGGCAATAAGATGACAGAAGACAATGAACCCTCCAAGAGACTCTGGAAGAAAACCTGGTCTTTGGAAGTAGTTGCTATAACTTTTTGTGATATGTCAAGTCTAATAAAAGACCCAACCACATGAACAGAAACAGCTTTATGGGCCAATGGGGAATGTTTCTTGATTTATTTACTTGATCTCCTGCAGACAAGTGTCTCTTTTCTGTATTTGATGGCACTTTAGTGATCTCACATTGTTTTGCCAGGCCGTGTTTAATCATAACCCATCAATGACAGCATCTGAAAAGCTCCTTATAATTAGTACAAACTAAATCCAGCTCCCCAATATTGATGCCCTGCCTTTCCCCCTCTCACTGCATGTGTTTTCTTCAAGTTAGCCTTGCTTAATCCACTTGGTTATTTTTATTTCACCTATACCCTATGTACCATCATCCTTCATTCCCATCATCCTTCCCTTTTTCCTTCACTTCTCTTTGCACTCTGACCCTGTAACGTGTGTCCATTCCTCCTCTGATGTGGATCCCTCTTTGTCTTCATTCACTCCTGCCTTCCCTCCTCCATCCCTTCCCCAATCTGTTCAAGGCTCCATTCCCGCTGCAGACACTATCTCAGCTCTGGAACAGCACATGATGCTCCTGGCACTCATCCTGAGCTTGGCTGCTGTCCCCAAGTTGTCTAAGGCTCTTCAGAGAATGATGAGAAGCTGCTGTGTGCCTTCAAAGTCACAGCTAATTGCATTAGCTCCAGATCATGTAACTCCTGTAGATGACAGCTGCCAAATTTAGGAGCACTAGAGAGGTCTTATGGAAGATGACGGGGATGGTGTGCTGGATTCAGCAGAAAGGAAATCCTGGGTGTTTTCAAAGGCATTGATGGTTGGTTCTACATTCTTCAAGATGGTTATTCCCTTTTATTCTGTCTTTATGGGAGTTTTGTCTTAATATCAGCTCACTCTTAAGCCCAGCACTGCCCACCATCCCCACTGAAAATGCAGGGTATATAGAAATATCATCTAAACCTAGTTTGCCATGCAATGCACACTCCATGCTTTCTCAAAACCCAAAAAACTTGCATCAGAGGCATCTTGGTGTTAAATACTCACTTTGAGAGCTGTTTTGATCATCTCTGTCCCCGTGCTTTTTTATTCCTGAGTTTTTCAGAATAGTTTGGAGAAACAGGATGAAATTCATCCTTCTCCACCCAAAACTTGAGGTGTTTTGGACTAAAATCTTTTCCCTCTCCCCATTTCCCTGACACTGAAGCCATAGCTGGGAGTTTTCTTTCTGTTGTCAGCTGCTGTGTTTTCCTCCACTGATGGAGGATGTTAACAACATCTGAACTTGAGAACATAACTTTCTCTGGGGAGGTCACACAGAAAGGTTCACAGGAGGTGGTATCCTTTTTCTCCAAGATCATTGATGATTCCTCTGTCTGGAGCTTTCCTCTAACATGAGAGCAAAACAAGCATCCACAGTGCAACAGGAGATCTAAACTCTGTTCTTGCAGTGCTGAAATAAAGTCTATGATCACCCAGTCCCTGTAGCTAGAGGGCAAAAATGTCATAGCTGGAGTGATGGTGAATAAGGCAGCATTTTATCTGATGAGATCTCATAAAGCTCTGTTTCAGTTTATCTCAGGATCAGATACGAACTCACACCCAAGTATCACAAAATCCTGAGGTTTAATTTGGGCTCAGAAGAGACATTAATATTAGGAGACAAGATTAAATATAGCTCTTGGCCATCTGATTGCTTTTATTCTTCCCTGCACTCTCATTGCTCCCTTTGGTGGGGCCCAGAATAGATCTCAAAGCAAGTTTAGCTCTGGCCCCATGGGAATATCAAGGAGAACTTGTAAGTCTGGTCCAGTTCCAGGTCACCTGAGGTCTTGTGAGTCCTGCAAAGCAGGATGATTGGTGTGAATGTGTGTGAAGGGACGTGTTGCTTGGTGTTTGCAGCTCATTTCTCTTTGCTCTTTTTGGACATTATCAAAAAGTGTGGGTTTGTTTTTTTTTTTCTGTAGGATGCAGCACTCCTACAGATGATTTTTTTTCCAGATACCACAGTTTATGTTCATTTTGACAATGCAACTTGATTCTGAAAAGTCAGTTTGTTTGGTCAGACTGAGAAATTCTCATATGGGCACTGTGCACTCAGCCCAAAGATCTTGGAGTTCATTAATTATCACTGATGGTAGAGCAGTTGCATCTGCTGGGTGGCTGCATCTGCAACCCAGGGAGATTAGAACTGAGATATTCAAAGCCACCTAACAGATTTAAGAGAAATGGGGGGGGGGGGGAACCCTATAAGCAAACCCTTCCTGCTAGTTTGAAGGAAAAATTATTTTAAATCCCCTAATCGGCTCTGAGATGAACCTCTAAGCAACATGTTCAAGGTCAGATGGGGAGCCTGTCACAAGGGGGGTGTTAACCTACATCTGTGGGGGCTCCAACCATAGAGCATCCTAACAGAGGATGGCTTAGGGACCAGGTAATCCCTCTGAGTGGCCTCTTCCCAGGGAGGAGGGACCACAACCACCCTCCTCCCAGCAGGGCCATTCCCTTCGTGCAAATCATCATCCGCTTGTGGCCCAGCTGAGGGAATGAAAAAAAAAGGGAAAAACCCACAAAAGACTAAATCTTAAGGAGGTGCATGTGAAATTTTTCCCAGATTTCCACGCAGAAGATGGAAAGAAAGGCGGCAGCAACTGTCCTGCCCCACTGAACTACCAGATCTTGTGAATACCACTATCATGTCTCCCACGTTTTCCAGCCAGACGGCTCAAGCCCGTGCTAATCTCCCTTCCATGCCTAAGCCTTCCCAAATCCCTCTGCTCACAATCCTCCCATGGTGAGCAATCACCCTTGTTAGGGAAGGAATTGCCCAGGTGTGGATCTGGCAGGGCACAGGTGGGAATATTTGGTCTATCCCCAACGTCGCCACTGAGGAACCCGCGCTCGGAGCTCCCCCACCGAATAATCTCGGGCACAGTTGCTGCTGCAGAGGATGAATTACTGATTTATTTTATGCAGAGAGGACCAGGGATATGAATAGCCCAGTTGTGGAAACCAAGCTCTGGCTCTGGGCTGTGTTTACATTCAGGGCAGGGGACGGGGATGCTTGGAGGGAAACATTTCGAAGGTGACTCCCAGTTCTCCTGGTGACTAATAACTGCAAACTGATACAGCAGATTCTTTCCAGCGTGGAGCAGACTGAGGGATGTCAGCAGTGCTCGGAGGTGATGTGAGGGCATTCCATGCCAGGGGTTTTTCAATCAGTGCCTACTGTACTGTCACATGGAGACAGAGCTGTTCAGCATCTCTATCAGGCTCTGGGAGGTGAAGCTTGTGCTTGAGATGCTGTCACGGTCCCTTGGTAGGTGGGGAAGGTCAGTTGGTGTAGTTTTCTATGCATTAATTCTCCAGGGATATAAGGGAGTCTGTTTACAGTCTCCCTTTTCCTCAGGGGTGCTCATGAATGTTTGAGATCCTTCTGTGTGGACTGAATCCTCCCAAGCTGGCACTGCCAGATGAACTGCAGACAGGAAGAACAGAAAATGCTGATTATAAGGGGGAGATTTTTAACACAGATTTAAGGAGGAGAGCTGTGATGTGATTTTGTGCCAAGATGGACAAATCTCAGAGGGTTCATTAAGTGTTCAAGGCTCATCTCTTTTCTGGCCACACACACACACACACACACATGAACCTTTAGGATATTTGCTGGTGAACCAAACGTGCCCAGTTTGCCTCTGAGATTTTCAGGTTTCCCACTGAGCCAGATTTCACATCTGAAAAGCCCTTCCCCATGTGCTCAGATGGCTCAACTTCTGGCTGAGATGGAGCTGTGAAGAAACTGTGAAAGGAAAAGCGAGGTAATGGATGGGTTTGGAAACAGTCTCGTGAAGCAGAAGCAGCGTTGTGAGGAGGGGAAGCTCCCTTGGCTTTCCAGGTCAGCTCTGATTTTCCTTGTCATGGCCTGGGAATGGGCAGGCTCTGTCTTAGCCTGGATGAGACTTGTTGATGTCTCGTGGCTTCCAGTGCCATCTGGACCACGTTTTGCTGAAACCCCCCCCCCAGGGGTTCAGGGCAAGCTGGAGATTGGTTGGGCAAAGCTTCAGAGAAATCACATCTTGGGCTTTTTCGAGCTGTGCTCAGAAAGGAAATCTCACAGCTTGCAGAACTCTGCTACCTTTTCAGAGTGCCACACTCATGTCATGTGGGCAAGCTGGCAGAGCTGGCTGGGATTCCTTGGATCTGCCCAGCCAACCTCTCCAGGTATGTGGAGCATCTCACGGTGACAGAGGAGGAGGGACGTTTGAACAGGGATAGACCAAACAAATCCCAGCGCTGCTGAGGGGGAGGTGTGAAACCTGGCCCAGGAAGGGATCAGGATTATGCGTCTCCTCTTGTGAGCTGAACTCGGATTTAGAACATGAACTTTGGAGAAGTCATAAGCAAAATGTGGAGCCTTGCCTAAGATCAAAGGATGCCCTTGCTGTCTGTAGGAAGCTGCATCCAGGCTGGAGCAGATCTAATACTTGCCTGACAGCCCTAAAGTCTAGGATTGACTTGATCATTAATTCAGTGCTATAACTATAGATGTAATACAGATAGAGATTTATGTTTTCCATCTCTAATTCCTCAGTGTAAGGAAGACCCATGCTTTGGAGAGACAACAGGCCCCAAATACCTGAATTTCACCATCCACCCTCTGCCCTTTTTTTGAACCTTTGCTTCTTTTTCACAGAATCCTAGAATGGTTTGATTTGGAAGGCACCTTAAAGACCATCTCATTCCAGTCCCCCTGCTGTGGGCATGGGCACCTTACACTGGACATTTTCTATCTGTGATCTCCTTCCTGCTTCACTCCAGAGACACAGGGATTCCACTGGGCACAGTGGCTGTTTCACAGTAAAAAAAATAAAATTAAAAAAAAAGTATCTCCCTTCGCTGTTGTTTCAGAACTAAAATTCAGGAGAGGCTGGGCTGGACTGGGCTCAAACCTGAAATAGAAGCCAGGATGGAAGGAATATAATCCCTTTACTGGTCCTTTGTACTTCCTTTCTGACCTGGACCTGACTCTTCCTTCCCTTCTGGTGTTTTTTTTTAGTCGCTCTCGTCTCTCAGATCTTAAACACGCAACATCACTGACTGTTGGCTCCCTTATGATCTGGGAAAGTGGATAGGACGGCGAATATTCCCTAATTTCTCATGTGCATCCCTCTCCCAGACTGTCTTGTCTGTTCCAGCAGGACCTGCCTTGTCTGCAGTCCTGCCTTTGGCTTGCAGTCAGCACTGGCTCTTGTCCAAAGACTCACACCAGGTCCAGCATCAACCAGGACAAACTGCCAGGAACAATCCTCAGATCTCTCCGGTCTTAAGTTAATTCAGCGCTCTCCGTGGATTAATTTCAGAGCTAAAGACAGATATGGAGAGCAGTAATTACCTCTCTCCCACACATATCTGTTCCCTGAGTAGGCACATGGTTTTTTTGGTTTTTTTTTTGCACTGCAGAAAGTTTCTCTGTGGCTGAACTCCTGCTGTGCTGCCTAATGAACTTGAAAAAGAAAATGGAGGAAAAAGAAAAAAAGGAGGAAAAAAAAAGGAGAAAAAGCAAAAAAAAAAAAAAAGAAGAAGGGAAGATAGAAAGGAAGGGAGGAAGGAAGAGA
>JAWWLV010000045.1:1625740-1644905 GCA_035041135.1 Platyrinchus mystaceus
AGGAAAGGAAAGGAAAGGAAAGGAAAGGAAAGGAAAGGAAAGGAAAGGAAAGGAAAGGAAAGGAAAGGAAAGGAAGGCTGGTTGATTCAGGGCATCACTGTAAAGACAAGAAATGAATCAAAATAGGGAGAGAACATGCACCTTAATGGTTGGACTTGAAGATTTGAAAGTCTCTTCTAACCTTAATGATTCTATGATTCCGTGACCTACACTATTATTTCCAGCTATCACACCATATATTCATATTCCAGAAATCACACCATAAAACCTCAGTCCAGTTTCCTTATTTGTGCATCTGTGCCCTGTGTAAAAGCAGTTTAGGTGTTGATTTGGAGTATCCAGACACAGCCTGGGCATCCCAACACGAGACTTGGAGCACGGAGAGAAACTCAAGGAGAGCTTGATGGTCTGAAGAAGTCCCAGAGTGGAGGGGACAAGGAATCTGCCAGCTCAGATGAAGAAAACACCGTTCTTTGCTTTGCTGAGTGCCCCGTGGTCTGAATTCCTCTGTTTGGCTTGGCTTGGCTTGGGTTGTGTTGAGGTACCAACCTCCCTGCTCACCCCAAAACCACAGCAGATCCCCTGGTGCGTGGCCAGGTGGCCCCACATGGGCCTCTCTCCAGGCTGCTTGGAGAGCAAGATGCTGCTGCAAGCGCCTCTCCTTCCAGGCTCCCGTGCAGGAGGCTGCTTTTAGCAGCAAGCAGATGATGTGCTAATTAGAAACAGGGCACGAGCCATCCGGGCTTGGTTTCGAGTGTCGCTCCTTTCATCGGGACCCAGACGGGTAACGGAGCTCCCTGGCTGGGGAACAGAGCGTCTCCCTTTGTTGGGAGGAACAAAAGTCCCACAGATAGGGCTGGGAAAAGAGTTGGAGGCAAATAAAGGCCACATCAGTTCTCTTGGCTCTGTGTGAGGAGGAGGAGGAGGAGAAAGCTGGAGTTAAGACTTTGGGGCTGGTGGTGTAACCCCACGGGTAGCGAGAGCGCCGGGTTGCACTGTTGAACTTGGTCTTTCAAATCAGGGCAGGAGAACTTCTGCCCTCGGACCAGAGAGTTGGATGTTTTCATTTCATAACACATGGTTTAGTGATGGGCCTGGCAGTGCTGGTTTAACAGTTGGACTCAATGATCTCAGAGGGCTTTTCCAACCTCAGTCCTCCTGAATTGCTGATACTGCCCAAAGACAAGAACAGAATAAGGCAAGGGAAGGAGAGGGTCCAGACTTACCCTAAATCTTAAGCCTGGATCTTATTAGTGCCTCCAGAGACACGTCTCCTTTGCTTTATGTGCTCTGTGGATGAACTCCCAACTTTCCTTTCAAGCCTATTATCCTGGTGCCTCTCCTAAGGACTGAACTGTGTCACGTAGGAATGGTCTGTCTGGGGAATCCCTCCATATCACAAATGGGGGAGAAAAGATTGGCTTCAATTCCTGCAATTTTCAGTTGTCTGTCAGCACAGGGGAGTGAAAAACTCTTTGTGGGCTTTGTCTGCAGCCCTTTGAAGCCAGTGGGAAACTCCTGTTACTTTGGGAGGCTCCAGGCAATACGCAGAGTAATTTTCTTACAGCAGCATTGGGTGAGTTTTATTTCAATCCCCAAAATCATTCCCTTCTCCTGCAAAGGCCAGCATCCTCCCATCACTCCCTCCTTTTCCCGTGGTGCTTTTCCCTCTCTCTTTCATATTGGCCATGTGAGTCTTATTAAAGTCTCACATTTCCCCCAGTGGTACCTACGGGGGGGGTTTCCAAACACACAATTTGAAGCCTTGTGGTTGATAAGAAATTTGTTGGCAGACCCTGCAGAGGAATAAAGAGATTCAGCCCTTCCATCTAAGTCTTGTTGAAGTGTTTGGCTCCTGGATGAGGAGGGGATGGTGGTTCCCACCAACAGCTCTGGCAAAAAGAGAAAGGGAACAGAAAGTCAGCAGGGATTGTACAAGGTTGTGCCCCCTCACAGTGCAAATGCGCACAGAGGCTCTTGATCTATCATGTTCCTGATTAAAAAGGCAACCACATTTCCATGATTTTCATTTCAGGCACATGGTGGGATTCTTGAGGTGTCCTGTGCAAGGCCAGGGGTTGGACTGTGTGATCCTTCTGAGTCCCTTCCAACTCAGGATATTCTCTATGATGGACTCAGGCAGATGAAGGAGAAGCAGCTTTGCAGCCCAGATCACTGAACCAGCACCTTTCACAAATCCTCAGCTCACTTTGCCTTCAACTCTGGAGTGGCACAAACTCCATCTGCCCCCCTTCAGATGGATCCATCCCTGTCCTGTCTCCAGGGAGCCGCACAAACCCTCCTTGCTTTAAATAGTTCCCTGTTGCTCTTCGGGGTAAGAACTTTTCCCTCATTCTTGCAGCTGCAAGTCTGCTTCATGGAGAGAATAATAAGAGCATCTGAGCTTTCAAATAAAAATCCAAACCAACAGAAAAACAACCCAACCAAAAACGAAAACACCCAAAGGAGATAAAAAAGAAATCTTCACTGGAGAGAAGCGAACTAAAGTTTCCCATGCAGAGCAGCAAAGCAGCTCTGCAGCCTCCTCTCCACCAGCAGAATCAGAAAGGCTTTTTTTTTTTTTTTTTTTTTTTTTGTCAGAGTGTGCATATCAGCACTTAAAAAGGCAAAATAAATTACGAGGAGCGGAGCTGGAGGGCAGGAATCATCTTCTAGGAAAGAGGAATGAAGCCCGCAGCTCCATTTAGTTGATATGTTTCCGTGGAGCGGGTGTGCTCGAGAGCTTTCTGTGAGCTCCTGAGCCGTCTGACACCCTTAGCAGGGAGTTTCTGGAGGTGGCACCACGGAGAGCAGGTCGCTTGGAGAGCAGGTGTTATTTCTGAAACAAAGATTATGGTTTATGGCGTTGCAATTACGGAGCTCTTTCCAGCAATGTTGTTGCTACCTCTGCTGGCTCGTGCATCCAGGCAATGTTTGGGTTTCATTTCAGAGGAGAAATTGATGATGCAGTTATTATCCCTTTGATGAAATCCCTCTCTCCTATAAAGGATGCATGAAGTTCTGTTCCCTGAATATATAGCTGGCAAGCGAACAACGGGAGTAAACTTGCTTGTGGTTCCTTTTTCTAGTTAGCACTTTGCCTAAAAACTCTCCCTCCACCCTTCCAGCTGCCTATGGGGAGCCCAGCCTGGTTTCTTTATGTCTCTGGCTCTTCATCAAATCCCCACTATCTCAATCCATGTGCCTTGAAACAGGGCTGTGCCCCTGGGGCTCCTGTTCTGACACTGCACATGGACTTAGTTTTGGGCACTGCCTTCTCTTGCTTCTCCTCTTTTCCTGCCCTGCCTGGGTCCTGAGTGAAGAACAGTCCTCAGGCTTTCCAAATTTAATGAGGTTTCACTCAGCCCCCAGTGCATTATTATTTATAGAGGCTTCCAGGAGGAGAACTCATAACTGATGTTCACCAGAGCAGATGTTCTTTAGAGAGGGTCATTGTATGCAGAGAGTACCTAAAATATCTCTTAGTTTGAGGGAGATTTGAGGGCAGATGTTGGTTTTTATGGACCCAATCCTGTCACCTCCACTTTTATCAAAGCAACTCCTTGCCTGCTGGTCAGCAGCCTGGCGAGGGGAGGAAAACACAGTCAGAATTTGGTGTTTCCCAACCTCAGCTATCCAAAAAAACCAGATTTGATTCTTGAATTTTTAGCCCACTTTTGAGTAGTCACATCCCACTGGGGCTTAGCAATGCACAGCCCAGGGGGAGCAGGAGTGGAAGGGCAGGATAGGTGGGTAACAGTCCTGGCACTGCTGCTTGCTGAGAGCATGGAGGAAAGAGCATTTAGTCGGGTCCCCAACTAGTTTGCTTGAAAAATCAAGTTACTAGAGCTGGAGCTTAAAGGGCACTGTAAATACTCAGGGAAGGACTGCTGAGGGAGCTCTCAAATCCCCACAGCTTCCAGGAGTTTCTTCCAGTTTTAGTCTCTTCTCTTGCTTAATAGAGACCTGAAGGTGCCTGAGAAACCCTGAGCAAAGCCTGGTTCCTGCTGGTCGATCACATCAGGAACACAGACCCGGCTCAGCGGCACCGAACGTTTTACGTCTGATAATGGAACTTCCCGATGCATTCGAGCAGAAAAGTGGAGGAGACCAGACAGAAATCAAGATGCTCCTGCCTCTGCCAGGCTCAGTGAGTGGGTTTGTTGTGTTCTGCACACCCAGCCTATCTCACATGCATCTGGACTCTGCTGCTGCTGTTGCTTCATCGGAGCATGTCCAGCCGGAGATGAAATAGCTGGATACTAATGCACGATGCTGCCTTCTAACTCCTTTAGCTGCTGGTCTCTTTTGGAGTCTGAAACAGGTCAAAAGGGAAAAAAAATAGTTCCTTTTTTTGTGTTTCCTTAGCCTGTGGGTGGAGTTTGTCCACATCATAAAACCAGCCTGACGATTTGACCTCAGTGGAATCAAGAGTGCAAGAGAAAGCCAAGACTGTCCACGCGTGTGAACACAGAGTCAGGCTCTGGATCCTTCCTCTAGGTTTTTATAAGAGCCAGTCAAGCATTATCTGCCTAAAATAGCTTTATTCCTTATTATTGTTATTGTTTTTACCACTAAGACAGCTTTTTTACTGAATGGGTTTCTGTTTCCAGAAGAATGTGGACTGTGCAGAGATTCCTGGTATATCTGTAAAACCCCCCAAAAAAGAATGGAAATAAAAAAGGAAGAGGAGAATACTGAAAAAAAGAAGAGATGCCAGCTGAGATTAGTGATTGCTGTGGTTTGGTTGTGTGTCCTCCTTTGCTCCAGGAACAACAGTTCCCAGTTTCCCAGAGAATCACAATTTTCCTCATTTGCGAGACAATTTGCCAGTTTTCCCCACTTGCCAGAGAAAGACATGATGTCCTAATTCCTACCACTCACTGTGGCATGTCATGAGGGATGGTGATCACCTGGAGACCTCAGGCTGCACAGGGACATGGAAACTGAGGATATCTAAAATTGCAGCTTTAAATGAGCCTCCCTGGGTAATAGAGAAACATTTTGTTTGGGGGATTTTTGGGGACATTTGCCTCCCTACCAAATCATTAGCATCTTCCTGCTTTCCATAGCTGAAATCTGTTCTTGCTGTGTGGTTTTCAGGAGACCCTTTTGCCTCCCTCTGCTTTCTGTAACTCCCTTGGGATAGTTAACAATGCTCTGGGAGAGATTTCCTGAAGCCTGAGCTGTCTCCAAAAGCCTTGTGATGTCTCCGTAGGCTGCAGTCACGCCATAGCTTTGTAGTACCTGGAGAGGAATGGGAATTTCTGAAGAGTAAACCATCTCATCCCATCTGAAAGAGCTCAGGTGGATGGTGCCCAGAATTGCCCATTTCTCTGTTGGCTGTTGAGGGAACTGAGTGACCAGCTCAGATGAGGAAAAGCACAGTGGAGCCCGAGTTTAGCGGGTTTGGACATGAGGGGGTCACTGAGGGCTTTGGGATCAGCATGTCGATTTGAATTCCCACTTGCTCATAAAGAAACCACCAGCAGGAGCTGAGAACAAACAAGTCTCACACTTTCCTTCTGGTGACCCAAGGCCAGAGGGCCTTGGAAGTGTTCAAGGCCAGGCTGGGTGGAGCTCTGAGCAACCTGGTCCAGTGGAAGGTGTTCTTCCATGGCAGAGGGGTTGGAATTAGATGATCTTTAAGGTCCCCTCCAACCCAAACCATTCTATGATTCTATGCCCATTTCCACTGACCCACCTGGTGCTCAGCTGCACTTCCATTTCCCTTTCATATTCCCAAGTTTCCATCCTGAATTTCAGAACCCCCGAGACAAGCACAGCCTTTGCACGTAAAAACAAGGCAGACCCTGACATTGTCAAGGCTTTAAGTGCTGGGTTGAGACCTTTTTTCTCTGATTGCCCGCAGTCCTAAAAAGACTTACATCCCCCCATGCCCTGGTGACCTGGCCTCACCACCTTTGCTGCAAAAAACATCCCAAATATTGATCAGGAACAGGATGAGGACACTCACCCCTCTGTCCCTTCGTGCTCACGACACTTCCACGCACCCACATTGACATGCAAGATTTCCATTTCTGGTCCCAACCTAAGCATTTACAATTCCTCTCGTGCTCCCCGTGCTTTCTTCTTAAGGAAGGCAAATAAGAGTGTGAATAATCAATTTCCTAACTGGAATTAAAAACGGCTCCAGTTAAAATAAGGGAAAGCGTGAACCAGCATGTAAAGTAGGATGGAGGGGTTATCTGAGCTCCCATTAGCACCCTGCTCATGTAGGAGGACAATTAACGTGTGCATGAGAACGATTAAGCAGAAGGTAAATTACAGCCATTCGGCAAACGGGATGGCTCGTGGATGGGGCTGCTGTGAGAGCCTTTTATGGCTCAGCTGAAGCAGGACTGACAGAGAGGATGTGGTTTCTCAGTTTGCTCAGACCAAAATAGGGTGATATAAAGATCCAGTCTCACCCCGGGCTTTTATCAGAGGTCTGGCTGTTCAATCCGAATAAAGGCAGGGTTGGGAATGGGTTTAGTCCTCTTGCTTCACATGAGCTCATGTGGAGTGTGATGTGCTGCTAGATCAGGAGCCGGGAATGGGGTTTCGTGGCTTGTGTGACTCACCAAAGGATGTTTCCTGGGGCAAATCTTTCCCTTTGATTCCTCTCCTGGGTAGAGCAATGAGGATAATGGCTCCTTGTCAGCTTGGGATGCCCTTTGAAATATTCCTGTGAAAACTAGCAGACAAATGGCAAATGTGAGCTTGTCTTGGGACTCTAAGGGATGCAGGAGGCTGGTTGGGGAGCAAGCCCTGGGCTGCTAGAACGGGTCAGGAGAGCTGTGGGCTGCAAAGTGGCCAATTTAAGGAAGGATAAATCCAACCATAAAAGAGAAAACAGTGCAACAGGAGGTGTTTGGCTGTTCGTCCATGTGGAAGATTTCCAAGATCTCTCTAGTGAGACCAGGTAATGGATTTTGAAGGTGATCTCAAATATAAGAACGACTCTGCTCATTAAAGTCTCCACAGCCACTACAGCAAATCACAGCAGACACCTTCCAGGAGTTTTGACAACAGACATCAACCATCAACAAGGATAAAATAAGGACAAGTCAAAGGCTAGTATTGATTCCAGGAGCCTTTGAATTAAATCCTTGTTGGCCCACTCAGCATGTGGAGCTCAGACCAGTTTCAAAATGCCTGTTCTTTGTGGCTGTAAGACTCAGTGATATATATCCATTAAAAAAAAGGGGGGGGGGAGAAAAAAAAGAGAGAAAAAATAGATTGGCTCTTGCTGTAATCAATAAACAGAGAAAGGGCAATAGGGAAAAAAAAAAGGGGGGCAATGGGAGAAGTGTGTGTGGAGGGGGAGCCACTCCACTGATATTTGTAATGAGAGAAGGTGATAAATGAAGAATAAAGATGGGATCAATTTTCCTAAGGAAATATTAAGAAGCGATAATAAGCAAAAGCCAAATTCATAAGTGGAGAAGTTCTCCTAATGAGGGCTTTGTGTGCAGTAAAAATACATCTCCATGCTGTCAGATAGTCTTAAGTTAAAAACAGACTTTGGCAGGATTTAAAGAAAAGTCATAGTTTTATAAAGTCTCCTAAATCTTCCTAACACTTATTTTATTATTTCTTATTTGGAATTAACATGTTCCTCTGCAGGTCTGGAAAACTCTCACAATAGTACAACTCAGATCTATTAGAATAAGACCCTAAAATGAGCTGAAATCAGTCAGGCTCATCTTATTGTCCCCGCAGAAGAAAGTGCAGAAAGTAACTTAATCCCAGCACTGCGGAGAGAGTAAATTCAGATGCCAAACATGCAATTTCACAGCCTGATTGTTTACAACTCTCTCATCATTTATGGCTCATTAGGGTGTGATTCAGAGACTGCCTTGTCCAGGTGATGTCCTCATCCATGGGTTTAACTAGTGTTAAACATTCACGGGGGTTCCCGGCCTATGGAAGTGAAAAGTGCCCTTTTCTTCTTCCCTGGAATCGGTGTAGCTCATTTTCTTTGCTTCATTTGAGGTCTGGACGCAGCCTCTGCTCATATGTAGTCGTGGGGAGGGGTTGCTGTAGGACCGCTGTCACATGGAAAGCTTTTATAATAATTTAATTTGGGGTCAAATGGCAACGAGGAAGGCTCTGGACCATCAAACTCACAGGTCTTACGTAGTGACCTCTGTAATAAAACTCCACCATTTCTCTTCCAAGTATCCCAGGGGAAGAGGAGGAAGAAATAAAGAAAAAGAAATAGAAAAAAAAAAATAGAAAGCAGAAAGAGCTCTTTCAAAATTCATGAAGGAGGAAAGTGAGGTTTTGTTGACATTCATGTTTGATGAAGAGCAAGCACGAAGGCAGGACGAGTTTACTCCGTAAGCAAACACTGCTCCGGGCTGTATCCCGCTCTTCCTGCTCAAATCAAGGGATCTAATTAGCTCCGGGAGACTTCAAAGCGTGGGGTGCAGTGGCAGGGGAATGAGAGGTGGGTTCCCTATTTGCCAGGTGGGGAGAAACCTTAGATGGCAGGGGGGAGAACAGTGTGTTGGGGTGGCATTTTGCTCTGTGGGTGGGAGGTGGGGGGGGGTTGGGATGCACTGTCTGCACAACCAGGGAGCGGAAAGGAGTTGATTTCATCCCTTGCTATTCCCGTTCGGAGAATGAAAGGGCAGGGGATGTTAAGTAGAGCCCATTGAATTAGATTAAGGGAGATTAGCTCTTGTGCTGTTTCGAGGCTGGGAGATCAGTTGACCAGTTTTTACTAATTTTCCCTCTTGGGGTTCAGCGTTATCTGAGATTGATCAGAACCCTCGGAGCGTTGGATCTGGAAGGCAACAGTTCCCCCCTCCACCCCCCGGGCCTCACATCTAAGCCTGCAATTCTCAGCCTTGATGAGTTGCATCTTGCTCGACGCCCCTTCGGTCACAAAGCCCGTGTTCACTTGACACGGCTTGAAAGGTGCTCATTCAAAAAGATTTTCTTCCTTCCAGATGTATTTTGAAACCAGAGCAAAGTGGGAACGAGCTGTTTCAGCAGGTTGATGGGGAGGTGCTCTGGGCTTGGGATACCCCATTGTGCCTATTCATCCAGGAAATGGGAAAAGGGATTTGAAGGTTGTCTTTGTCTGATACAATTATTTATTTTATTTTATTTCTTTTTACAATCAGGGGAACAGAAAGCAGTTATCTTTAATCATTTTGCTTAGCTGTTGACACATGAACGTTCTTCCAGAGCACAACAGAGTGCAAATTTAAAGGCAGTGAGTTTTTCCAGAAGACAAATCCTCAGGGAGGCAATGTTTCCACTGTTTTAATATAAGTGGATGAGCCCCTGGTTAATGCTTTGGGCTGCAATTTAGGAGTTCAAGGTGCAATTCCCAGCTCTGATGTAAAATATCCATAGCTTTTGATGAGTCCCCAAAGGTCCCATCTGTTGCTGACCAGGACCATTTACAGCAGCACAATAAACTACACCAACCAGAGGGTTTCTGGTTTGCAGTAATTAACCTTTTCCTAATATCCAACCCAAACCTCCCCTGACACAGCGCCAGTTGTTCCCTCAGGTCCTGTGACTGGTCACCAGAGGGAAGAGGTTGGTGCTGCCCCTCATGAGGAAGCTGCAAACCCTAATGAAGTCTCCCCTCAGCCTCCTTTGCTCCAGGCTGAACAAACCAAGTTGCCCGTCGAGGCTGTGGTTTCTGCTTTTGGAAATTATTTTAGGCCCTTGTTTTCTGGGTTCCCCTTCTTGCCAGCTGCATGGAGGGGCAGAGTGCTGGAGCTGGGGGGTTTCTCCAGGCTCAGGAGCAAGCAACTGGAGGTAGGGAGCTTTCAAACTAGCCTTGTTTCTGAGGGAGGCACTGAGGATTGGATTTCCAGCGGAGACTTGCACCCTCTAAAAGCCTCTATGGCTTGTTCAGAGTAACACTGAAAGCAGGAAAACAGCATCTTCTGAGTCCTCTGCCAAAGACCCTGACATTTAACCCTTCTCTGCCTCATGGAATCACGGAATGGTTGAGGTTGGAAGGGGCCTCTGGAGATCACCTAGTCACACCTCCCTCCTAAAGCCTGGGGCAGGTTGCACAGGATGCCATCCAGGCAGGTCCTGAATATCTCCAGAGAAGGAGACTCCACAGCCTCCCTGGGCAGCCTCTCCCAGTGGTCTGAACTTCCCCACCTTCACATGCAGGACAGGGTGTAAAGAGGAGGTTGAAGTTCCCTCAGGTGTGTCAGCAGCTTTGTGTTCAGAGTAGATAGGGAACAGTCGGGTGCTCAGGATGTGTTTTTTGTTTCCTTGTTGGGTGTTTCCTTTGTGCCCGTATCCATCAACCTGATCCCCGTTATTCCACACAAACCTCCCCAACACACAACCCGGGCTCTGAGTGCTCTTTTTCCATGTGCCAATGGTCTGTGAAGGGAGCTTTGACATTGACTGGGATGACCAGTCAATACAGATCCAGGAAGTCCTGCCAGTTAATCCCGGGCATCTCTGGCTGTGAGATCCTATATTTGGAATCCTGCAGCCAGGGACAGAAATTGCTAAATCGATGCTCAGCAGGGCACCACAGATCCATTATGTCTTGTTTAACTGCCCCCTATGTTCTCCCTTCTGCAGCAGCAACCTGGCTGTGCCTTCTGGAAATGTGTGCAGGAATAGCAGGGAGGGGGAATAGCACAGGGCAGGAAATGTTGCAAATAAAATAAGAAGTTGGCTGGACTGAGCTTTACAACCAGAACAAAGAATTTGCTTTGGTGCTGCATCAACTCTGGAAATTCCTCTTGGCGAGCTGCTCTTAGGAACATGCAATTTATTGGGATACCTCTTTAATTAAAACCCAAGAAAACCAAAAACCCAAAATGCCCCGGTGCTCTTGAGTGGAGCTGTTGTAGGGAATGTTTCCTTATGGTGAAATACATCCCTTTTTCAGGAATATTTCTTTCTTAAGGATCTGGTGAGTGATGCCGTGTGACAGAGGATCACCCTTGGAACTGTAAGTGAAATCCACTTATGGAATAGTATGTGACAACAAAAATGAATTCATCAGGACCAGTGATCCTAATGAACGTGATATCCCTGTCGTAATGAAAACCTTAAGGATTTCTGCAGGGAATAGAGCTGGGGAGGTTTACAAAAACCAGGCACCCTTGAAAAACAAAAATAATTTCAAAACCCAACCAAAACACACAAATCGGTCATTTGCAAAAATCGTCAAACCTTTTTTTTTAAATTTTAATTTCTTTGTCATTTCCAACAAAGAAAAGTGAGTGCTGATTATATTTCCTCCCTCACCCCCCACCCTTTCACAACTGCATGCATGTCTCTTTGATTTGGGCTGGCTGGCAGGATCATTAATTGAATATAGTAAGGTCTTTTCAGATCTTGGAAAAGAGAAAGCTAAAAAAAAAGAAGGAAGCGCTTTCCATTGCTGTTTATATTCCCCATCAGGGCTTGACAATCCATCCCGTCTGTTCCAGAGGGCCCAGACCACCTGAGTCTAAGTTTAGATCATATCCTGCTACATTAAACTCCACACATAATACTTTGGCCACATGGGAAAATTTAAGGAAAATGAGATTTTATTAAAACCAGGAGACTGCCTGACTGCAGAGGGATATAATAACAGTGTTATGAGGTTCTTATCTCACATGAAAGTTTCACATTTCCCTGGTTTCCTTTCTTTTATGCTACTGTGGCTTCCCCCTCCCCCAATTCCAGATGGGTGTCTAGTTATTTAATGCAACAGCTAAAAAGGCAATTAATAACAATCTCATCCAAAATGCTTTCTTGTTTAATGGGGGCCCCATAGGTGTTTTAAATGAGCACAATGGCATCAAAGATTCCCACTGGTATCCCAAGCACTGCTGGGTCATGCCATCCACCTTCCAGAAGGGGAGCAGATGACCTGTGGGAGAGCAAAGTGAGTTTGTGCAACAAGGAGAACAGCTGGTTTTGGGGGTTGTGCTTGAATCCCTTCTGCTTTCACATTTTCATATCTTTGAAGATGTTGTTCAGGGAGCTTTTTCCAGGTGGACACCTGGACTTCATGGCAAACCAGGCACGTTGTGCCCCTGGGCTGGTTTGCTCTGGAAGCACAACAAGGCTCTTTCTGGGAGGCTTGAGAAAGCTCCTCCTTGGAGCTGAAGGTGACATCCTCTTCATGGTGGGAGCTTTGGAGTCCCACTCTTTCATGTCCCCTTACAGTCAGACACTCCTGTTCACAGCTGGTGTCCTGTTCTGCCCTGGCCAAACTGCCTGTGCCCACCTTGAGACGTTTCTGGGAGGTCAGGAGACCTCTGACGGCCTTGGCTCTTCTCAAAAAGTGCCTCTCGTTGGGCTCCACAGCAGATTTTCTTCAGCTGACACTGTGGTGGAACATTCCAGAAAGGGGGACAATCCCAGCCTGGCACTGACTGTTGAAAGTTGGAGATGGAAATGAAAAACCTCCATAATTCATCTTCCCAGCAGCATGATGCAAACTTCCCTGCTGAACTTCTTTCATGAAGCCTGAGGGTCCTGTCTTTTTTTTTCCTCTCCCCTAATTTTATCTCCTTCTCTCGTATAATTACTGAAATCACTAAAATTCACTAAAAAACATGTACTTGGTCACCTCAGTCTTTGCAGACCCAGCTCCCCCTTCCCCAGAGAACATCCCTGCAGCACTTCCCCATAGGTGCTCCGATCCCTGCGTCACTCTGCCTCGAGTTTGTTGCTTTAATTATCCTCCTGAGATCCGTGTGTTAGCTGGGAGCTGTGGGAAGGCTCTCTGGAGGCAGCAGCAGGGAAACCCCTGGCATTCCCAGGCGGTGTTCCAGATAGGTAAAGACTGGAGAGGATTCACCATCATTATTTCTTCTAGTGAGGGTGGGTTTTGTTGCATCACCAGGCTGCATCTGTGCTCCTTCTTAGACCATTCCCCGGGCTTTGTTGTGAGCAGATGAGATGTTAGATTTGGCATTCTGAAGAAATTGTATGAAAACTAAATGCTTTTGATGAGTTTTATGTTCAAAGCAATGCACTCAGGGCAGGGAACGTGCGTTGGCTCCACACTTTGCACAGTTATTACTTTTTATCAGTTCAAGTCACTTATCTCCTAAACGAGTTCTTTCATCCTTTCTGGGTTACTCCACCACTGGAATTTTGCATGGCCTGGTGAGATCCCTTCTCAGGGGCAGAAATGCTTCTCTAGTCTCACCTTGAAGTTGGGGAGACTTTTTCTGGGTAGCCCATCTGGGGAGTCCTGGGTTTTTCTTCTCTGGGGATCGACTGTTTACAGAGCAAGCAAGGTATTTAATTATGTTCCTTGCACCCTGGTGGTTTGCTGGGAATTGTAATCAAAGAAGAGGCTTAGTGAAAAGCTTAATACAGCCTGTGCAAGTGATTTTTGCCTGAGGGGAAGATGAGATTTGAAAGGAGCAGCAGTGGTCAGAAAAACAAACATACAACTGAAACTAATGAGACAATTGCCTCTTCCTATGCCAGAGCTCCTGGAGAGACCTTGCAAGGTCCATAAGACCTTATTAGGGTGTAAGGTCATTTCCTTTTCCTTTCTAATGAACTTCCCAACAGACCAGAGATGAAAAGGTGGGGAGGATATATCGCTGTGTTTTGAAGGGATCTGTGCTGTCCTGAACATGCCCTGGTCCTGTATCAGTCTCCTGGGCTGTTATCCCATGGCCCTTCTATCCCTAAGAAAACCAAGGGAATGAACTCTTGATGTCAGGGATGGATGCTGTGTTCTGGTGTGTTTTCCTGGTTGCATCCCTTTCCCCGTGGAGCTTGGCTGGGTCTTCTTCAACGTGTGACCACCTGAGGGCAGGTTGGAGGGGCTTGGGTTGCTCAGAGATGTCCAGGGATGAGACATCAGACTGTTCCTGTGCACAACAGCAGGAGCTGCATGGAAGAAGGGAACCATCTACTCTCCCTGCCCGCTTTGGGTGGGATGAGAAATCAGAGAATCAAATTGCACCAAAGGTGCTCTTCGAACAATGGGGAAAAACCCCCAGGGGTGGAAAGGACAGGTGACCTGGAATGTCCCAAGCCATGGGAGTCTGGCTGGTTTTGGCCACAGCTGTGGGTGTCAGAGGGCTTTTTGCAAAGCAGGGCTCCCCGATGTGTCTCCTCTTTGTTCCATGTGTTTTGGAGCATGAATATGCAGCGGCCAAAATGCTAATGGATTCCTCCCCCTGACGGCCCTGTGCACGAACAGACAATCCCAAACAATCCCCAGCCCACACCAGTCAGAAATGTTACACAAACCCCCCAAAAAATCACTGTATTGTGATCAACTTTTTATCACTCCAGTCCTCCCACTTCCAAGCCTGGCAAGTTCCCAGGCTCCAGTGACACACAGTGTTCCCATGTGCAAGCTGTGAGCACTGTGGGGTAGGTTTTGGGTAGGATAATCCATGTGCCAAAGTAAAAGCCCAAGGGCATCTTTTATGGGGAAGCAGTGGCTTCTGTTTCAGACCTTGGATCACGTGAAGACAGACGTGTCAGAAGTTTGTGGCTCTTCTGCTGAGCACTGATGGATCATGAAGGGTCGTGTCAGTGGAGGATACGTGCCAGGATAGGTGGTATGAAGGGTTGGGAATAATCTGCACTGGGCCACTCTGTGGATTGCAAATGCAATCTTTGATGGAAAATGTGCATATCTGGGGAAATACAGACTCTTGTGCTGCCAACGTGGTGTTTAACTTTGTATTTATGGTTACTCACCTTCCTAAAATGGGAAACTCAATCTTGGAAAGGCTTGGCCTGCACTGCATGTTCACACAACCTCCTGGACAGGCAGGTACTGGGGTGTGTAAGAAAGTCCTGCCCTCTGGATTTTAGCCTTCAATTTGTCATTTGGAGTTTAGACAAGAGGTGGACCATGGATCTCTAGAATTAGGATTGTTGGTTGGCTGGGATACACAAGATGCCCGTAACTTGGGAGCATCTGAAAAGAGGAGAGAGGAGAAATGACAGCCACAGGAGGTGGGGTTGGGGTGAGGATCACTCTTATATCCTCTTGTGTGTCTCATCAGTGACCCTTGTCCCTGCAGGGCCTTGCTACCCAGGCAGAGAACCCTTATCAGGAGGCAGATGAGTTGCAATGAGTTGATGTGTTGTTGATTGGACATCTTGGCTTTGAGAAGCCAATCTACTGTGCCACCCATTGCTGAGGATTATGGAGAGGAAAGAGAGGGCTTTTGAAAGCAGAAATATTCCCTGACTGGGTTTTTTTGGGGGAGTTAGGGCAAACACTTCCAGAATTTCAGAATAGTCAAGCAGCTTGCACTTGTTTTTTGGAGGTTTAATTCAGGAGAGGGGGTGTCACAGTTCCTAATTTGCAAATATAGACTTCGTGTGACTCTGGTCTAGTGGAAGGTGCCCCTGATCATGGCAGGGGGTTGGAACTGGATGATCTTTAAGGTCCCTTCCAACCCAAACCATTCTGCGATTCTAAGACTTGTCCAAGACGTGTGGCAGAAGAGATGGGAATACAACTGGTCTCATGCACCCATTTTCCTTCCACACTCACCAGGCAGCCTGGGATTGAAGCTCTGTATTCCATATAAATCGTTTTGGTCTCCCAAAAGCTGCTGGTCCCTTGCCAAGAAACGAAGGTCCAGGGCTGCTGAGCCTCCCTGTCCCCTCTGTGGCAGATAAAAGTTTGCCCTGGTGGCCTCAACAGCCTGGCTGTGCTGTGATGGGGGGAAGGGAGGGGAGCAATTTCATGTTAGTGGAAATATTGCTTTTGCAGCCCAGCATTTGGTTTTCATTTGGTGCCTGTGCTCAGCTCATTTCTGCTGGCGCTTCACTTCTGATCCAATTGAGTTATCGATGCAGCAAAGGAGAAGGAGGCAAAGATTGGTGTCACATTTTAATTTTATTTTTTTTTGTGGCTTTATTTTTCCTACCTCCCTCTTGCTTCTTTGCTTTCAAAAGATCAAAAGAGGACAAAATAAAACTTTCTATGTAATGGAACACAGGCAGAGGGAAAAATGGCAGCTCACAAAATTGTTTTCAGCCTCCCTTTAAGGTTGCTGTTGGTATCTTTGATTTTGGCACCAAAGCTTTAATCAGAGTGTTGGAGACAACACAAAAATTATTCATCTAACCAAGTTCCCCTCTCACTCTCTTTGCCTCTGTTTCTTTCTTTTTTTTTTTTTTTCTGTCTCTCTTTTTTTATTAATGTGGGTTTAAAAAGATTCTCAAAATACAGCGCTGGCTCAATTTTGTTTTCCCAGCTAATAACCCAAAGCAGGATCAGCTATTTTGCAGCTGACAGATCTGTCTCTAAACTAGATTGTCTTTCTTGCTGAATTCATCCATCATGTATGAAGAAGAAAAAAAAAGAGAAAAGAAGGAATAGTAAAAAAAATATTTATTTTCCACGGGCTTATCCCTCCCTGCAGCAACAATGACCTGAGCTCATCCATGCCTTGACAAACCCACTCCCAGCATGGGAAAACCAGGACACCACTGCAGTAGCACACACTTTTTGGGGTTGTTTTCATGCTTTCAGGGCAGGGTGGGGGCTCAACCTGTTTGCAGGATATTTTCTAAGGCATCTCCATGGAGCAATCGGTGTTCCTTTGGCCTCTGAGGGAGAACTGGAGCATCCTTGGCCAGGCAGCTCTGCCCAAGTTCCTTCTCCTGTTGCTCTGCATCTTTTTTGGCAGTTGGGTCTTGTTCTGGAGAGGCCAAAACGTGTTGGTGGTGAAGAGCTGATGTGCCTAAACTACACCATGTACTGTGCTCCCCGGACATTGTGCTGGAATTGCACATGGAAAAGCATGTGCTTGGCAACCCTTGTCCTGGATATCCCGTGAACCTCCACCAGACAGTGGTGTAGGGACTTCCTGAGCTGAAGGTTGTATCCTGAGCAGTGTTTAATAGCCCTTAATGGGCCCATCCTCCTTCAAGTCATCTGATTTTTAATTTCTTGTTACTTCATTGATATTTTTTGGCCTCCCTGACATCCTGCCCAGACCAGCTCTCTAATTTAATTATGCCCCGGATGAAAAAGTACTTCCCTTCTTTTGTCTCCAACCTGCTGCCTGCTGGTGCCTCTGCCTGATCCCTCATTCCTGTGTGCTGGCAAGGGAAATAGCTGTTTGCTCTTCCCTTCCTCTGATCTGTGATTTCATGGACACCTCATCTCTTCTCTCTTCTCCAGGCTAAAAGCTGCTGGCCTGCTTCGTATCTCCTCTTCTGAAGCTGTTTTGTACTTCTGCTTGTTTTATGCCCCTCTTCTGAATAAATATAGAAAATAAATATAGTGCATAAATATAAAAAGCACCTGTTTGTGCCAGACCTTCTCTCCTGCTGGGTGTAACACATCAATTAAGCACGGGACCGACCTGGAGGGATCTGAGCCGTGTTTTCTCCTCTGAGGGACAGGCATTATCCAGAGGGGTATGAGTAGGAGGAAGGGGAGAAAATTAACAGAAGGGTTTTTGAGGAATCATATCAGATATCCAAGCTGTTAGAGGGGAGCACATCCTTCCTTGCAGGGTGATAGGAGTCTGGTCACAGTCTTTAAGTCAAAGCTGTCAGATCTCTGCAGCATTCCCTGTGCAGGCTGATGCCAAACAAGCAGGAAAGTAGGTTGGTTTCTTTTTCCCTCTTAGAACCTACTTTTTTTCCTTGGTTCATTTCTTAGTTAACTCTTTTTTTCCCCCCCTGTAATCTCTGCCTCTCACCTTCCCTGAAAAACCAGTGTGGACATGACAAGAGCCAACCATTTTTGGGAAATCAAGGAGAAACCCTCAAAAAGTAAACTTGCATCATGAGGGGAAACAGGGACATGACATCTTTAACTGCAGGCCCCCAAAGGGAATATATTTGTTAAACATTATAATTACCCTTCAGTGCTGAACTCTATAGCAGTTGAATCCATGGTGATGCACATTATCATTTCTGAAATGATGCTTTCATTTAGATAAGGCATGCAATTATACATCTTGATTAGGTCACTGTTCCCAGGAGCTTCAGGTTATTTATGATGAGTTGCCCCCTCTTGTAAATTATGTGGATAGAGACACATTCCCTTCCTCTGCTCTTTTACCCCTGCCTGCTCCTCCACAGACCCTTGTGCTCTTCTTGTTTTTTCCCCCATTGCACATTTTTGTGATGGCAAGATCAAAAATCCAGTTATCAGAGGGAGAAAAATGTCCTGCACACGGTGGAGGCACTGCCACGAGAAGTCAGATCTGGGAGTCCCTCTCATCCCTTGGTTTCTTTGTAGGCCCTGCTGGCTTTCACAGTGGTGGTATTAAGGCAGAGATTCCCCATCCCTGTATTTTAGACCTGTGAAAGCTGTCATTTCTTGCACAGCAGTAAGCTCAGCTTTCCCTGGGATCAATGGCACTTCCTGAGGGTGATGCACAATGCCTTGTCTTCAGCTGTGACCTGAGGACGTGGTTTCCAGCTAAGCCCATGAGCTGTGTGTTCTCCAGTGCTCTGATAACTACACTGGCAACAGACCCCACACTGGACTCCCCTCCTCGCTCCTCCTGGGAGACACTTTCCTTGAACTGCTGTTGAAATACCCCCAGTTTCCATAGGGCAAGTGGAAGTGAGGTCTGCTCCTGTTGCTTAACCCAGTACCACGGGAAGTCTTGATTGAGGCAAGAAAAGTGGGATGTGAAAGTTCCCAGGGAAGAAAAGCCGTGTAAAAAGATCCCAAGAGCAACAGCAGGAAAATGATATTCTTGGCTGCCTCTGGAGCAATTCTAAAGAGAACCTCCATGCTGGAAACAGAAATTGTCCTTTGTTTTGCTAGGCAGTTCTAGTAAATCCAAGTTTAGAAGAGAATATCAAGGAAGCATAGCCAGGATGAAGCCAATTTGCTTCTATTGTACCATTTTGTATAATAAAGATCCTATCAATCATAGAATTATTTAAGTTGGAAAAGACCTTCGAGTCCCAGCACTACCAAGGCCACCACTAACCCATGTCCCCAGGTGCCACTTCTGCACATCTTTTAAATCCTTCCAGGGATGGGGACTCCACCACTGCCCTGGACAGCTGTGCCAGGTCTGGACAGCCCTGTATGCAAAGAATTTTTTTCCTGATATCCAATCTGAACTTCCTCTGGTGCAACTTGAGGCCGTTTCCCCATGTCCGTTCCCTGTTCCCTGGGAGCAGAGCCTGACCCCCCCCGGCTCCCCCCTCCTGTCAGGGAGTTGCAGAGCCAGAAGGTCCCCCC
>JAWWLV010000045.1:1665301-1695180 GCA_035041135.1 Platyrinchus mystaceus
CCTCCTCCAAGAGTTAAAATCTACCAAGAGAGCAGAGCTGAGGCAAGCACAGAATCACAGAATATGCTGAGTTGGAAGGGACCCACAAGGAGCACTGAGTCCTAACCCTTAGCCCTGCACAGGACCATCCCTAAGAGTCACACCCCGTGTCTGAGAGGATCATCCAAACACTCTTTGAGCTCTGTCAGCCCTGGTGCTGTGACCCCAGCCCTGGGGAGCCTGTTCAGTGCCCAACCACCCTGTTTTGCTAGCAAAGGAATACACAAGCATAAAACCAAGCTGTGCCATGTCATTCAGGGACAGCAGAAGTGGCTGTGGCTCATTTTATCTGCCATTTGAGGAAGACCATCAACACCCCCTCCGAGGAGATTTGTGAGGCAGCAGGGCTGACAACGCAGCACTGGGTTCCACAAGGCACAAATACAACCCTAACCCTGATTCCTTTCCCCGTGGAGGGCCCTTAACGGTGATAAATGCCGTGTGGCATCGAACTTCAAAGGCTGTCAGAGCAGACTCCTCCAGTCTGGGGACACGTGGCGAGGAGGGACAGGGCTGGGGTGACAGATGCACACACAGATGCCCCGTGACGGGGCAGACGTGCCCCTGGGCAAGGGGCAGGGGAGCAGGAGAGGAGGTGCAGACCCCCCAGCTGTTGCTTTTCTGCCCCCATCCCTGCCTCCACACCACCCTATGTTTTGCAGGAGTTTCGCTTTGGCTGCAGTTTAGCGGCCCTGAGAGGAGAAGGACGAGCAATTCCTGCTGCGGGTTGTTCCCGTCTTCTGGTTGGGTTTTGTCCCGTAGGGATTTGGTTCGTGTGTGCTGTGGTGTGACCCGGTGTGCAGCACACGGTGACAACTGGGGGGATGCTGGTGGAGGTGCATCTTCGGGATGGCGTGGAAACAAAAGGATTAAGACAGTGTGAAATAAATGCCATTAATTTCCTCTTAAATGGAGATTTCTTTTGCTGCCTGAGCCCTCCCACAGCACTTTCTCTGCAGAGGGGCCACAGTGCGCAGGCCTTTGTGCTCACACACACACTGCTCCCTCCTGGGGTGTACTGTGACCTGCTAATCCCACCTTGGAGGTGTTAAACTGCATCTGCACTAGGTGCTAAAAGGTGTTTCATCATGCCAACTGTGTGGAATAAAAGTAAACACCCCAAAAAAAGCACTTATTTCTCCAGTCTTGCCACGGTCTGTGCACTCTGCATGGCTGGACCATGTCCCCTGCTGATCTTGGTGCTTTCAAGTCTTGTAATGCTGGAAAACATTGGAGCAGCTTAATAACTATAAACTTATGTGAAATACGTAGTTGTAACATTCATAATTCCCCAACTGTAGCGGTGTTTGGAGTTTAATTGTCGTTTCAGTCAGTGCTGTCTCATTTGGGAGCTCACCAGGGCGTTTACATCTGGTCAATTGGTCTGGCTCATCTTGATGGGATCTGTACATCCTGGCTCACCCCCTCTGACCCCTCTGTCCAGGCCTCACTAGCAGTGGAAAAACTGTCTTACTGTAAAACTTCTGTGCTGGAGGGGCGAGTGAACACTGGAACAGTGGACAGGGATTGGAGCAACCTGGGATAGTGGAAGGTGTCCCTGCCCATGGCAGGGGAATGGAACAAGATGGTCTTTAAGATCTTTTCCAACCCAAACCAACTGCGCAGGAAAAGGGAGACGTGACTTATTTGCCACAATACAATCTCTTCTACCCTCCAACAAAACAAAAAAAAAGAAAGCCCCAAACCAGCAGCCGACACATAAATCAGCGTCCCATTGTGGTGGTGCCTGAGGGCAATGACCTGCACACTGTGCCACTCCCTCTGCTCAGGCAGAGGATGCTCAGAAATCCCCTGCTTGAGAGGCACTTCCCCTCCCACCGGGTCCCCAAAAGCTCCCCCAGAAGCTGTGGGAGGGCGAGGAGGAGGCATATACTTTCCAGGCAAGATGTGCCAGTGGATCCTGTTCAGCAGAGGTGTCTGGCGCCTGAGAGCGATGCCTGCGAAGGAAGGGAATTGGGAAAGCTGCTGTCACACGCTGCAGAGATGAGGCGGCTGCGCTTGTATTAATGCACATCTCGCCCAAACTGGAGCGTTTCTATCCCAAATACTCGGGGCCGTGGAAGCAGAGCCGGCACACAACGCGGCTGCCGCGGTCTCACCTCATTGTGGATTCCCGGGGAGTGCAGGATTGGAAGGGGGAGCAGGTGCACACTTGGGAGGAGGTGGGACCAGCCATTATCAGCCCGAGCGTTAATTGTCGAATTAACATCACACTGCGTAACACAAGTAAATAAGAGTCGGCGGTTCGGGGGGTTTCTTGCAGAAACCTGCATTCCAAGGGCTTTGTGTGTGCTCTGATCTCTCTTCCACCTCACGTTGCAGAGCCTGGCAGGAGTGGCTGGTGTCGTCGAAAATAGCATGGATGGCTTTTCCCTCTCTTGCAATGCAAAGCAGGATGCAGTGTGGGATGAACATGCAGAGCTGGCCCGGACATAATTTCTGCAGAAGTGCTTATATTAATGTCACAGGTCGGGTGTGGGTGGCTTTTCACCCTTTTGGCAATTTCCGTGGGTTTTTCTGCTGGTCAAAGTTAACCAGAAGCTGTTAAAAATCTGCTGCACATTCCACACCAAATAGGCAGCTGCATTTCAGGAGTGAAGTGATACTCAGAGCCTAAACACCCTTTTTCTCCAGGCATCTCCCTCTATGAAGCACTGCAGGTCCTTTGGGATGATTATAAGGTATTTATAGTTGAGGAGATGGATGACTTAGTCCTGCCCGTATGAATGATATCGCAGCGATGGCAGCCTTAAACACAGACAGCTAGAGGTCACATTTGATTACATAAAAACTGCATTTCAGCCCAAGCAGCTGGGGGAGACGTTCCTCCCTCCTTGAGGAATGACAAGTGCAAAAAAAAACCCGACCTTCCTGACTTGGGTTCCTGAGGCAGCCAAGAGCAGAGCGTGTCTGACGTGGGGTAGGGTGCCAGTGGCTCTGTTATCCTTGGCAGAGAGAAGCAACTTGTTAGTGGTGGCAGCACAGCCCAGCTGGCAGGGTTGAGAGGCCACAGCAAGTGGAGTGTCCCCAGCATTCATCTTCCTGTCCCCTTCCAGTGAGAGCATTAGGATGTGTCTCATTCTGTGCTGAGAGCTCGCCCGGGCCGTTAATTTGTGGCTGTATAAATTCCTGCTGCTGTTACACAGTGAGGTGATGCAGAACAAAGCTGCTTATTAACACATGGAGGAGCAGTGGATGCTCCTGGGGCAGCCCCTGTGGCTGTATGGTGGGGAGGGACTCAGCTCCCACCACTGCCAGCTGGGCAAGGGTTTGCCCAGTCCCTCCAGAAGGAAAGCTCAAAGCTCAGGCATTCCCTGATGGGGGACTGGTGGGTGAGTTGTGGAGGTTGGCACTTTGCCCTCCATGCCCCAGAGTGAAAATGATGCCCTAAATTAATGTGGTGACACCTTTTCCACGGTCAACCCTTCTCAAAAAGGGGCCGAAAGGGACCGGTACAAGTTGGAGAAGACCTGTTTGTGTGTTCCATGGTGGTGAGGGCAGGAATGAAACAGGAGAAGGGGCAGGAGGGTGGTAAGTGGGAAGACAGACCCAGAGCTGGAAGACCAGACGGCCCTGCTGATGGGGAACAAGGCACCTACGTGTGAGGGGAACAAAGCAGGACAGGGGAGAGCAAGGTGGGACGGGCTCTGAGCTGTGGGGGTTTGCCAGCTTCATTCCCTTACTGCAGAGACAGCACAAAGCTGAGCAGAGGCACCTCAGGTCTTTTAGATTGATGCTGCCCAGATGTACAGCTGAGAAATAAGTGAGTAACCAAGCCAAGAAGAAGCCAAGGGTGGATCTGGGAAGGAGATGAGACCAGGAGCCACACGATTTTCAGTTGCTGTGGTCCTCTGGTTTTGCCACATCATCAAAACTAAAGAGGCTGAGGCTGCATCCAGGTGGAGACAAGGGTTGGAGGTGCCTCTAGCCAGGAAGGCAAAGGCAGCTGTGATGGTCTCTTGCTTGTCACCTTGTTCCTTTGCCTGTCAGAGCCCCTAATTCCTGGAGCTCCAGCCATATCTCAGCCTTTCCCTGATGGCAATCCTCCATCCTCCTTCTATCAGTGGCATATTCAGCCAGGCTGGGCTTTTCAAGGCAGCTTTTTCAAGACAGGGCTGTCTCTCCAGGTCCCTTCCAGGTGAGCCTTGGTGCCTGTGAGTAACCCTGAGATAATAAGAGAGGGGTGTAAGCTCTGCTGTCCTGCCAGAGCTGAACAATGGTGGGGAATGGAGGTCAGACCTTCCCTGCTGCGTGGTTGGGGGGCAGGAGGAAACACAGCAGCAGCAGCTCTTTCATGTCTCGCTGCCCTCCAGCCTGAGGGACAATGGCAGGCATGAAATCTCCCTGCCACTCCTGTCAGCCTGAGGGACAGAGCAGCCCCTTGCCCCCTCCTGAGGGTGTGGGGAGGCCAAGCAGAAGGGAAAAGGGTTGTACCCAGAGGGGACAGGCAGTTTTGTGTCTGGGGTCCCTTCTGCAGCTGGTGCTGGGTTTATATCACAAAGTTATTTCACCGGTGTCCGACACAACCTCAGTTCTTGAGGTTACAAATTTCAATGAGTGCGATAAGGCACACAGAGCACAGCTACTCCCAGGTTCAGCATCACCTTTCCAACCACCACCACGTGTCTGTGAAGGCTCTGTCTCTTTTTCTACACCATCAGCAAACCCGAGTCCTGTCCAGGGGCACAACAAAAGTCTCTGAGATTTGAGAGAAACAAGTGAAACCCGCTTAGGGTGAGAGCAGATGTGGTATGGTGGTCACATGCTGCACATCCATGCAAATCTTGCTGTCACTTGTAATAACACTTGATACTGTGAAGAAGGAGGTATCAATCATAGTGATGTGAGTGACCTGAGGTTTGCCATCTGTACAATTTTCCATCCCTCCAGCAGTGGTATCTGACCCATCAGGGACAGGGAGATGTGTAGGTATTGTAGTCAGGGTGCAGTACACTTATTTCCAAGCTATTGATCAGTTTAGGGTTATATCACAAAGTGAAAAATGTGGAAAATTATGTATCATGTGTCTTGATGGAGGCCCAGGTGATCCTGAGACAACTCCCTCCAACCTGATGCATTAAACCAGAAACCCTGATGCACAAACTCAGGCCCCACTGCATTCACAAACTGACAATCTCCAACCTGACCACTTGGCACTGGGCATCTGCATCCCACTGGGAAAAGAGTGAGTGGTTCTGAAGTACTGAGGGTTGTCAGCTTGGAGGTGTTGATGTCAAATAAAAGAGTGGTCCCAGAGTGGAGGTCCCATGTTAACTGGTAACCAGAGAGGCACCAATGTCCCAAGGTAGGAGCAGAGGCATGAAATCCTTTGGGGTGTATTTTAACTGCCAATGGTGCTGGATAACCAGTGGTGCTGGACAAATGCTTCTGGCTGAAGCCTCTGGCTGATGTTTACGCTCACTTCCTATGGACCTGGTGTCCAAGTCAAGCTCCTGGCACTCCGTATCTTATTGCTGACTCTTGAGCTCGGTGGTTTTGCTGCTTTGAAGAAGTTATTCCCAACATCAGGCTTCCTCAAAATGATCCTGCCAAGATGCTCTGACTTCCCCTGTTAAGCAGCAGGAGAGTTCAGGCTGTGCTTCAGAATAATTATGCACAAGGCACAGTGTCAAAACAAAGGTGGAAGATCCTAAAACATGCACGGATGTGCTGTGCTTGTTCCTCTCTGTGTCCTTGAGACATTTCAGTACCTTCCAGAAAAAAAGAAGTATCAGGTGCTAAATGTTGGCTGCAGTCCCCTTCTCTCCCAGGTGCTGTTTCTCAGGAGATTCAGACTGCTAATCTGCCTGGGAAGGGAACAGGGGTTATTTAAGGCTGTTTGCTGTGGGATGTTGGGGTGATGTTGGATCAGGCTGTGGCTCTGCAGCCCCAGGACAGACTTCATAGGGTCATTGTCAATCTTTTTCTGTCAGAAGGCCACAGGCTCTCACACCTTGGGCCGTGGGATGAACGCTGAAAAAGAGGATGCAAGGTCCTTGCAGTCCACCCAGGAGCCCTGCAGGTCCCTCCTGCCTCAGACCCCCAGATTCTACCTGTAGCTGCAGTTCAGGGATCTCAGCTTCTGCAGATGCCTCAGAAACACTGGCTCCGACACCATTTGGGGTGTGAAGTCAAGTGACAATATCTTTGTTTTGCCCTTACATCAGCTCTTTCCTCCTTTGCTTTCCTTCCTACCCTATAATTGCCTTTATTATATACAGGACCTTCTGAGTGGGGAGGTAAACGTGAGGTTGTTATATGGCAACTGTTCCATGGCTCTCCCAAAGCCTGGGGTACCAAGTCTGCCAACTGGATGTGAGTTCAGTGCTCCTTCCAGCCCACCTCCTTCCCTGCTGTCACTCAGAGGAGGATCTTAGGAAGAGGCGTGGGCATGAGCCCAGACATTTTCCAGACCATTTTGACATTAGACAGTGACAAAGGCATGAGCAGAGCTGTTTCTCTGGAGAATGCCCCACGGGGAAGGGCTTTGGCTCTCTGTCATGCTCCCACGATCCAAGGCAGCGGCGGGAGCCGGTGGTGTCTGGGAGAAGAAAGGCTGATGCAACTTGTGGCACCACGTTGTGCTCAAAGCACTTCAGCCCAAGCCTAAATTTTCAGCAGTGAGGCAGCCAGGGCTGTGTCCCACTGGCACAGATTCCCTGGGTGGATCCATCTTCCCCCTTCTGCTGATGGGGCCGGTACAAACCGTGGAGCAGCTGAGCCAGAAGCTCCTTCCAGGAATGTTCCTCCTTGGGGCTTGTAATTCTGCAGGTTCAGGCTATAAGTGCTTTTCAGGCTACTTATGAGCTCAATATATCTCAGTAGCTGGTTATTGTTACTATCTGAGGATTTTGGGATACTGGAAGCACCACAAACTGACAGTCACTGGGATGCCAAGTGTAAGTTTGAGTTATACGTCAGCCAGGTGAGCTGTTTGTGAGACCACCACATACTAGCAGATAATTGCACCAAAGAGAGACCCATCTCAGTCCAGCCCGTTCTCCTAACCCCTTGGTGACATAAACCTGGATCTTTGGAGGGGGTTTTGGATCCTGCAGCAGGGATCAGCTTCTGGGATCACACAGGGGGCAGTCGCTGTGCTCCATCCCCTGCGCAGGGGTTCCGAGGAGGGGGACGGTGCCTCCCTGCTCCCAGGGTTTCCAGCAGCCTGTTGTCCTGCTCTGATGTCAGGGAGGCAGCTTTGCCAGGGAAATCACAAAGGCAGCCACAAGTGGGACTTAAAATAGCTCTTCATGCAAGGCAGAGGGAGGGGAGGACGGGGGGAAAGGACTCCGCCTGCCACATTGACAACTTTCCCAGCGAGGCTGAACCCTGCCTCTTCTCCAGCTGAAAATCCCAGAGGGAAAGAGGGATCTGGTGCCCCTTGGATTGTGCAAACCTTCCTGTGAGCAGGAGATTTCCAGTCAGCTGGGAGAAGAGAACAAAATCAAAGTGGCCTCTTGGGGGAGGAAGGGGACCAGCCCCATCCTGGTTGGTGGCTGGGTTTATTCTGGAGCCAAGGCCCCCTTCCCACATTCCCACTCCTCCTGTGGCTTCCTGAGATGGCAAAGGCACTGACTCCACGGTGCTTGGCTGGCTCAGCCAAGTTCCTGCAGATGCCAAGGTTGGAGGCTACAGGGATGAGTGAGGAGGCTGTTCAAGTAGGGAAAGGGGAGGAAAGGAAAGCCCACATGGAGAGCTCTGTGCCTGGGCTGTTGTGAAGCTTCCATGTGCTAGGAATTACATGGAGGAAGCTTT
This sequence comes from Platyrinchus mystaceus, assembly GCA_035041135.1. Lineage (NCBI taxonomy): Eukaryota > Metazoa > Chordata > Aves > Passeriformes > Tyrannidae > Platyrinchus > Platyrinchus mystaceus. The sequence continues at coordinate 1,673,120 of JAWWLV010000045.1, forward strand.
CTTGGGAGACTCTGGGCAAAGGATTGAACTCATCATGGCCATGCAAGCCACATCCCACCCAAAGGAGTGGCAGGTAGGGTTTGAAGCCCTGCTCTGCCCCAGGGGATGCCCCTAATCACCTGCAAATCAGAGGGGATCACAGTTGGTTTCCTAGTAGAGTGCAGCACTTCTCCAGGGAACTCCAAGAGGCAATTTTCTAATCCAACAAGTCACACCAGAGCTCTCCCACCCCATCATCTCTACCAGGGTGCTTCAAATCCAGTCTGTTTTCCCATCCCACATCAGGAGTGATGGGATCTGTGGGTCCAGGCTGGATTGGTTGGCTGGATTCCTCTTTCAGTTGCCAGGTGGTTCATCCTGTTCAGAAATAGGAGCATGGAGCTGATGGGACAAAACACTTTCAAGAGCTGCCTGTCACCATCAGCCTGGAGAAGGCACTTTGGTAATGCTAATTTTGGGATGTGAGATGGTAAATACCAACACATCTCCCCTGTGTCTGAGCTCAGGATATGTCCTTTGGAGGGTTGCCAGCCTGGGGCCTCACAGCTGTGGTAGCAGGAGCAGAATATGGCTCAGAACTGCACAACTTTTTGGGAACAGCCAGCATATAAATGGCCTTGCAGCTCCCTGGCTCTGTCTGTCTCCTTCTCTCCTCAAGCTGCCAAACCCAGAACTCATATTCCACCCCTCCTCCAACTGATTATGTTTTTTTCTTATCTTTTCTTTTGCCAAGTTGCAACCTGTGTCTTGTAGGTGTGCTGAGCCTTGTCTTGCACTCATAAATATTCAGGGTGTGCTGCAGGAGGCTTTGGGCTGAAGTGTGTCACAAAGCAAGAGTCCTGCATTTGCTGTGCACAGAGCGTTACAGGAGCTTCCCTGACCCCCCTCCCAGGGGGATAATGCTCCAGCACTGCACATTTGTGTCCTTAAAATTGAACACTTCAGCCAGACAAACCTTTGTTACACCAAGGCTGAGGTGGTTTGTGCTTGGTGGCTGCCTGGGCCGGGCAAGCTTTGAAAACAACTGCTGGTACAGAGAAATTCTGAAGCACCTTATTCCTTGTGTGCTCTGAGCTGTGGCATCTTCCCCCTGCGTGGCTCCAGCGATGCACCTTCTCCTTCTCTGCCCCACCACTGTCCCAGAGCCAGGGACACCCTCAGCCCACACCATCTGCTCCGTGTCTCTTGTGCTCCCAGAGATGCCAGACCTGCCCTGGCTCTGCTCTCCTGTTCCAGCCTTGCTGCTGGATGTTCCTCCTTGGCAGGGAGGTTGAGCACATGACTGCACATTCCTCACTGCAGTGGGACACGTGTGCAAGCTTAACTCAAACATGCTGTCCCACTCTTCTGCCTGGTTGGGGCCCTAATTTGGGGATTCCTCGTGCATCTGTTATTACCCCACAACTCCAAACTCGTGCAAAGCTGCAGCCAACTTTCTGCTTTGGGTTAAATGTACCACAGGTTAAATGAGATCACTGGGATTTGGACATATCATAGAATCACAGAATGGTTTGAGTTGGAAGAGACCTTAAATATCATCCAGTTCCAACCCCACTCTCACAAGCAGGGACACCTTCCACTAGACCAGGCTGCTCCAAGCCCCATCCAACCTGGCCTTGGACACTTAACACACACTTTAACAACAGCATAACTCTTAGGCTGCCTTGTCCTACCTGTTCAACCTCCCCAACACTTATTCTAGGGACTATCTCACCTGAATCAAATCAAATTCTCCCTCAAGTTTCCTATAAAATAACGCACTTCAGGGAAAGAGTTGGGAAAGAGCTTTTATAACGTGTGTCTGTATATGTGCATGCTCAGATCTCACCCTGGGAGGGTGACAGGTATTACTGCAAGTGCCTCTTGGCTCTTGTTCCACCTCTGGGCAGCTACAGCCTCTTGCAATTTATCCTGAATTAAGCAGCCCTGCCCCTGTGCTCCCCTTCACCCTCCACTTGCCTTTCAGAGGAATTCACTGGCCTCGTGCCTCCAGGCTGCAATTTAACTGCATCCTGTGCTGTGTCTGCAGATAAATACCCAGGTCTTGGGAAATATAGCTTTGGTTTTGATTCTCTGCATGGCCCTGGGCACCTCCTTGCAAGGTGTGTGTCCTGCAGCTCCGTGTTGGAGCCGTGGATGGGGGGGACCCCCTGACACCCAGCTTGTGTGGCACAGATGAGTGAAGAGCTGCTGCTGTTGCAGAGGCAGGTTATGGGTATGAGATTCCTTGGTTCAGCATTCAGGAACTGGTTTGGAATCATAGAATCATTGAATGGTTTGGGTTGGAAAGGGTCTTAAAGATCATCTAGTTCCGATGCCACACACTAGACCAGGTTGCTCAGGGTCCCATCCAACCTGGCCTTGAACTCTTCCAGGGATATTCTGTTCCTGATTCTGCCACAGTCTGATGTGGCTCAGCCTGGGAAAGAGCCTATTAAATGCTTTTAAGCCTCCCTTGCAAAGTGCCCTCAACAACCACATCCATATTCATGCTGTTAATGCTCAAGGTTACTCATATAAACTTCTCCATTTCTCCACCAGGACTGCCAATGTCCAAGGAAGATTGGTCCTCATTTCCTATCATGTCCTCATTACTTTTTGCCTTGTCCATGCCAGGAGCACGTGGAACAGCAGTTCTACTGCCAGCCAGCAGAAGCAAACTAATTCCCACTGCTTTAATTACAAATCCCTGTGCAGAGAGGAACTCAGGAAAGGCTGTAGTGGTTAAACATGAGGTCCCTCATCTATTCCTGTGTCCTGCCTCCAGGAACTGCCATCAGCAAGTGTGGAGAGAGTGTAGAAACAGAGCAAGCTGTTGGAGTCGATGATCCTTCCAACTCAGGATGTTCCAGGGACTTTTTTGCAAGGGCATGGAGTGACAGGACGAGGGGAAATGGATTTAAGCTGGAAGATGATGGATTTAGATTGGATATTAGGAAGAAATTCTTGGCTGTGAGAGTGGAACAAGTTGTCCAGAGAAGCTGGGGCTGCCCCATTCCTGTAAGTGTTCAAGGATAGGTTAGATGGGGCTTGGACCAACCTGGGAGAGTGGGAGGTGTCCCTGCCCATGGCAGGGGGTTGGAACGAGACCATCTTTAAGATCCCTTCCAACCCAAACCACTGTGTGATTCTGTCACTCTGTACTCACATAATTCATCCAGCTGCATGAATTTCCATCATCCTGAGCCAGTGAAACCAGCTGAAACTCCAGCATGTCCTGAGTGTATTTGTTTGCACTTATTGGAATAATTTATTTTGTGTGTGATGTCTTTGTTTTCCAGAAAGAGGGTGCGTGTCAGCTGAGTCTCGTGATGTACTGAAAACCTGAATTTTATACATACTCAGGTGTTTTCTGTTGTCCTTGAACTGACTGGAAGGAAATATCCATGAGGAGGGGGATAACTATCAAAGACAACCAGTGCAAATGATGCAGGAATGATGTATTGCAGGAAAGGTCTGTTCAGGGAGCTGTGAGCAGGTACAAGCTTGGCCATTCAGCAGGAATTGTATCATGGGAAGAGAAGCTTGTTTATTTGGTTTTTTTTGGACAAACTCATTGTGCTCATTACATGCCAACTATCCCTCCTACCCACCTGGGTCCTATTCCCAGGCTTTGTGCTTCCAAACCCATTTTCCTTGTGCTGCTCCTTGGTCCTTCCATCTGCAGGAGGTGCTGAGATTCCTTCAGGTGGGCAAAGAAGCTGCTGCCAGGATATAAAAATTTGCTCCCTCATCCCAAAAGAGGGAAAAGCAGGAAGATTCTCTCAGGATTCAGGGCATATTTCACTTTGTTCTTGTTCTGGGCTCCCCCTTGGGTTGTCACTGAAGTTTTTGGTGAGGACAAGGTATGAGGAATGGACTGTGTCCTCCAAAACCTTGCAGGGCTTGTGGCCAGTGCCTAGAGAGGCAGGACATAGTGGCAGGGGGTTGGAACAAGATGATCTTTAAGATCCTTTACAACCCAAGCCATTCTCTGATCCTGTGACATGCTCTGACATGGACTTGTTGCACCTGTGACCTCCCTGGCATGATTTGGAGAGTGTTCTTCACTGGTTTGAAGTCTTGGAGCTCAGGCCTGCTCCCTCCAGGATGGGATTTTTGGGGTACATTTGCCTTTTTTTCTGCTTTTCTGACTCTCCAAAGGAGACAGACTGAGAAGGTCTGCTCATTTCTGCTGTGTGTCATCTCTGCCTGTGGCATTTAAAATGGCCAGTGGTCACCACCCCTTCCACACCCACTCGGTCCACCCTGGCAAGAGATTTGTTCTGGCTGATTTATCATCTCTAAATCTCCTTGGTTGGCTCCATTTTAACAAGAAACAAGCACTTTGTAATAACTGCAGAGATTAAGCTCTTATGAACCCTCAAACCATTAACCTGAAGGAAATAGAACAATAAATTAAAGGTATTAATGAAGCTGCACAACGAGCTCGAAATTTGTCAGGCAAATTGTACAGTTATTAACAACAAACAAGGCTCAACATGATCCATCACCAGGGAGGTTTGGGAGGTGCAGGGTGGGTTTGGATACCAGCAGTCCTTCTCCATCCTTGTGTCAGGATGGAGGTATGGTGAGGTTCTTGTACATCTAACCAGGGTGGCCATCCATTTGAAGTGGAATGTCACCTAAATAGATTCACCCTGTCCTCAGCCTGACCTAGGAGGACTTCTGTGTGGCTGCCATGTGTTTTTTGGGGACCAGGAGATGTTGAACTGTTTTCAGGGTGTTGTTGTGCAGTAAAAGAACTCTCTGGTGGAAGGGTGGACATCTCTTGCAGGTTGTTTTTGCAGGTGGTGTTACCTTTGCCATGGATTGTGCTGTCCTTGCTGGGAAAAGGCCCTGGTAGTGCTATTTGTGATGGATTTTAGGGACTGGTCTCCATTGACTCACATCCTCCACCTGATTCCTATCCCCTGTCAGGTACAAAGATCCTCTGGTGCTATTTAATCATGCCAGGTAGGATGCAGATGGAAAAGGCTGAAGCAGAAACCCGTGACAACACAACACCACATTATCCCCCCAAAATCTTGCCACATTATGCACCCTCCCCCTCCAGTAAAGCATAACCATCATGTCCCATGGTGTTTGAGGAAAGAAGCAATTAAAAAGTGCTTAATTTTCCAGCAGCACTGAGAACAACAGGGAGCAGGGGGATACAGCACCGTGCACCAGCACATGGGCAACTGTGCTCATGAGAGCTGTGGCTCCCTGGAAGTGCAGGTGGCTGCTAATTTGAACAGTATCCACTCTTTGAATGAAGCCAGCAGGGGTGAGGAACAGGGATTTGTCATTTCTAGGAGGTGGCTTTGGGCCCCTGCCAGCTCAGCGGGATCGGGAAGCTCCTCTCATCCAAAGCAGCAGCTGCGGAGTCAGTCCCAGCCAGAACCTCCCCTGTGCATGGGGGTGCTCACCATAAACAGTGGATAATAGGGTTGGGAGAAACCTGAGAGCTTGCCTAGCTCAACCCACTAAAGGCAGGACGTGTATCCCACCTGACAGGAGCTTCTTCAGCCTGTTCACTGAACTTCCAGGCTCCCCAAACCTGCTCCGTGGCTCCTTGTGGCTAGGAAATTTCTCCAGTATCCAAAGCCAGCCTCCCCACTGTTATCCACAGACTTCCCACACCAACCAGGGAGGAAGATTTATTTTCTTCATTTTTCTCCTCCACATTTGAAGCTGATTATTCTCTTCCCCCCCCCGCCCTCCATCTCCTCCAAACAGCCCCAGTTTCCCCTGCGTTGCCATGGAAGTTCTCCCAGGTTCTCCTGATGTCCTGGAGCGCCCCACTCATGGCCTCAGCAGCACCACCAGGTGCCCACTGTCCCTGGCAGGGGGGTCTGTGTGTCCTGCAGCAGCCCAGCACTGTTGTTTTAAGCACAGGGGATATGTTACCCCCCTTTCTTCTCAGTCCCACAGTGCCACCGAGTCCCTGCTCCCCTGGTCTGACCCTGTGCACTCAGTTGTTGCTGCCTGAGAGTATTTGCCCTCCCTGAGTTCAATCCTGTTTTTCTTCAGTTCATCCAGCTCGTTTTTGTGTTCCAGGCTCTCCAGCCTGCTCACAGCCTGATTTAATGAGCTCCTTCCCTTATCCCAGTAACTCGGAGATATCAGCCAGCTGAAGGGCTTGCACGTGTGTTCCCCCAGCTCCCTACAAAAGCTCAGGCTGCCTTAGGTTCCCCTGGAGTAACTCCAGGCCTGGTGCTGTGAAAATTAGGGATTGGATTCTCAGAGGCAGCAGATGGGTGATATCTCTTGGAGGTTGCTCACCTACATATGCTTTCTCCTGCATCCCTCCTCCTCTCACCACCACCATCCTGTGACAGCCAGGACTCTGTATCTCCACGTCCAGGATCTGCCAGGCAGTGGGCAAGCACTGGAAAGGATGACTTGGAGGCAGGCAAGTGAATCTGGGTCAGGGAATCCTCCCCTACACTTGATCCTAGAAACAATGGAGAGTTTTCCCCAGCAAGGTGCCAAACACCCTTTGAAGTGTCAATCGCATCATTTGGCATTGATTTTTCTTTAAAGGGCTCCCTGTTGCTCCTCTCCCAAGAGCCAGGCTTTCCTCTGACAGGCAGGCTTGTGTGGGAATTTTGAGGCTGTGCAGTTGCAAAACTTCAAGGACCAGCCCTGGCTTTGACTTCCTGCAAATGGGGTGATCCCTCCTACCCATATAAGTGTGATATCCCATATGCTGCTTCTACAGTGGGATTTTCCTCATGTCCTTGGATGATATTAAACTGACAGAGAACAGGTTTAGATTAGATATTAGGAAGAAATTAGAAGTTAGGAAGAAACCTGTGAGGGTTGGGAGGCCCTGGCACAGGTTGCCCAGAGAAGCTGTGGCTGCCCCATCCCTGGAAGTGCCCAAGGCCAGGGTGGATGGGGCTTGGAGCAAACTGGGATAGTGGAAGGTGTCACTGCCTATGGCAGAGGGTTAAAACTAGATAACCTTTAAGTTCCCTTCCAACCCAAACCATTCTATGACTCTATGATTTCAATTTCAACATATTTTTCCTTTTTATGTCCAAGCTTTTGCTGGACTTCCCAGCGAGCGCCCAGATCGCCGTCCTCTCCGAGACATATTTAAATTGCTTGTCACATCTTGTAGCAGGGATTCTACTTTTACTTGAAGTGCTGGATGTCTCTGCATTTAAATCATGACGTTCTTTTCCCTGGGACTGACAGCTGGGAAGTGCTAGGTGGCTTCAGCTTTATAATTACCTCTGTCTGTCTTGCCTGTGTGTTCACGCACACACACACGTGCAGTTGTGTGCCAGGCTGAAGAGGAAGCAGGGAATGCAAGGAACAGCTGGATCCAGTATGTGACACGTCAGGAGGAATTGTTTTTCTTTTAAACATCTTTTTATCTATGTCTCAGTGCTGCTTTTCATCACAGGAATGAGCAACCCTGGAAATCCTAGGCCTGTTTGGGAAAAAGGGAGGTTTGCTAAATATTGGTTCTCCCTGTGTGAACTTCCCCTCTGCCTGGGGATTGTGTATCAAGTTAGAGTTCCCCAGGGATTGGGCTCATGGGACTCCTATGAGGAAGATGCCTTCAGGTTAAACTTTATGGAGGGCAAGGCAGAACAGCACTGGAGATGGCTGGGACTCGGGATTGAACCAGGAATGTTTGTGCAGCAATTCCCTGCTTCCCACTGTCCCTTACACCACAGTCATCCCTTGCACTCCCTGCTCCATCCCGGCTGTGTTTCCTGATTTTGAACCAGAAATAGCCAAGGAACCTCGAGGTGTCTGCTGGCCAGAGAGACTTGATCCCTGTGGCTGTCTGGGCAGGCACAAGCTGGGCAGAGGAGGGATGAGATTTTGGGATTGAGAGCTTTCACCACCCACCTGAGATCCCAGGAAAGCGCTTTTGCCGAGCGAGGTTTGGAGAGGCCTCGTCTCATCCTCTGTTTCCTTTTCCTTTTAATGTGTTTGCTCTCTAATGTGTGTTGACACAGTAAATACACATGTTTGTACAAACATCCCAGCTGAGGGTTGCTCTGAAAGCCCCTCACAGGGGATGGGAAATGTGGATGGCAGATGTTGGGAGCCGACCCGCAGCCCGGCGCGTGTCGCTGTGCCAGGGCTGTTGGAAATGGGCCCCACCAGGAGGAACCTGATGAGGCAGAGGATGCTTTGGTGGGATTTTTTGGGCTGTTGCAGAAAGACACAGGAGCCCAGTGCTGGTCAGGTGCAGAAAAGTGTCCCTTGCCCTTTGCTCAGTGTTCCATTGGGGATCCAAACTGTTACTGAGTACGTGCTGATGGTGAGAAAATATGATTAGTGGGCATGGTGGTATTTGCTTGAAGGTTGGACTTGATCTTGGTGGTCTTTTCCAACTTTATTTTTTCTATGATTTCAGGTTCTTCCAGATTCCTTCACAGCTTGATGTGCTTTTGCACCCAAATCTGTGCTTATGGTTGTCTGTGACATCTTATTTCCGACCGTAAAATTCAGGGACCAGGGTTGGGGGGGGGGCTGAAAATGAGTTGAAGTGTGTCAAAACCTACCCCATGGTGATTCAAAGCCCTGTGAGCTACAGATGAGCTTGTGTGGTTTCACAGACCAAATTCCAGCACTGTGGAACTGGTTACATCCACTGTCAGATATTAATAATGTGCCTCAGTACTGACCACGAGCTGTTCATGGTGGAAGCTGAATGCAAACAAGGTGGAGGTGATTTTAAAAAGCACAGAGTGTAGGACACAACTTCTCTGGTTTGTAGGGTTGTTTGAACAGACTATGAACACTCCCAATTGACTGACAGGTTCTTTTTAGAGTCTAGTCATAGAATATCCTGAGCAGGAAGGGACCCTCAAGGATTGAGTCCAACTCCTGGCCCTGCACAGGATACCCCAAGAATCCCACCATGTGCCCCTGGTGTATAACAGCATCCCAAGAAATTCAAAGTGCAGTTCTCTGCTCCTCTTCTTGCAATATGACATGTTAAACAAGCAAACACTGCCCTCAAAACTACAATTTTCTCTAACAAAGCATCCCCACGCCTTTTCCCACACGGACAGCAAGGAAAGGGTGGATGGCCCATCTGTGAGAGATGCCAGACAGTCACTCAGGCTGAAATTGGTCTCCCCTGATTCTGGTCATCAGCACTGAATCGAAATGAGCTGCCTTTTATAGATAATGGAGAGAGACTGGCACCTCCAGAAAGCAATTCACTCCATCTGCCTGTGACACCTATTTAGGATGGCACAAATCGCCCCATGGTGAAACCTGTCTCTTCCCATTGACTCCAGGGGAAACCTGCCTGACTCATTAGGAGAGATGTCTAATTTTCAGGAAGCCCATGTTAAACAAGATGAATCCCATGTTTATTGGATGCCTGGAGGGCACACAGGTGACTGGTGACACTGAGATGTCTTTGGAGCCAGACAGAGCCAGGCTGCTCATTCCTCATCCATTCCTTTTAGGTTGGTTTTAGTTTGCCCCTTTTCATCCAAAATATCCCTCTCTGAGCAGGGTTGCTGCAAGTGGCACCTCGTTTTGTGGTGCTCTGGGGAGTAGATGGATCACTGTTGTGGGAAACAATGGATCTTGCAGGGTTTCTGCCATGTTTCTCCATCCTCAAAGCAGCTCCTTCCCTGTGCTGCTCAGGCTTTGAAAGGGAGGGATTGGCTGCCCAGGGAGGTGGTGGAGTCACCATTCCTGGAGGTGTTTAAGGAGAGACTGGATGTGGCATCAGTGCCATGGTCTGGGTGACAGGGTGGGGTTGGGTCAAAGGTTGGGCTCGATGATATCAGGGGTCTTTTCCAACCTGTGGGACTGGCACAGGACTAGAATCCCTGTGCTCCTCAGACACCAGGGATTTATGGCTAAATCACAGCACTGACTCTACCTGTGGACTTGGGGCTTTTCCCTCTGCTTCCCTTCCTGAGTGAAGCTGGAAAGGCAAAGGGTGTCTTTTAACTCCTGGGTGGGACATGGCAGAACCCCTTGTTGCTGGTTAGGAACACCCAACCATGCCCTAATGAGGCCACCAAGGTGATGTCTGGGGTCTGACCTGGCTGTCCCCAATCCCACTGAAGTTTCCTGGATAGTATTTCCCAGGAGTTGGTTTCAGATGTTCAGAAACACGGGAATTTGGGAATTTATATGTCACCCCTGTCACCTCTGGACTTTTTTCCCCTTCCAGACCTCCAGTTGCCCCTCAAAGCCCTCCTAGTCCAGGACATGTCACCAACTCATGAGTCATTTTTGATTATTTGGGGTCATTTCTCCATTGGTGAAGAACTGACATCACTTGCCCTAAAATCCCCCAAATCCTCTGTGCTGGGGGCTTGGAGCAAATCCTGGGCAGCAACCTGTGGGACAAGGCTCTTCTTTGCCCACTGGAATCTCTGATGGGAGGACAGGGCAGGATGAGACCCTTCCCAAAGCATTGCCCCAGCTCTGGGACCTCTCAGGGAATTGGGATTCCTACAGGAACCCACTCCATAGAGCTGCTGACACCCTGTGGCTGTCGGGAAGAAACGCAGCGACTTTCACAGGAGGGTTGGGCAAATTCGGGTTTGAAAAATGTGCTTTCCAGGATAAAGAAAAAAGTGACTGTTCTAGGAATAAAAAAGTAAAGAAAAAAAAATAAAAAAAAGGGGGAACAACCTCCTCCCAGACGTTTCCCAGCTGTGCTTTTAGTGCTGTCACGGGGACAAAAGTGGCAGCTGGCTGGCTGGCAGCCTGCTCGTGGCTGTCTCCACTCTGCTCCCAAGGCCATGGGCCAAGGGCAGGAAGCTTTGAGGAGCTCCCAGTTTGGGAGATGAGTGGGAAAAGGCAACTGTGGACAGAGATAAAGCACATGGCCACTTCCTCACCAAAGTAACTTCTTTAACTCTTTCCCCTTCCTGCCCCTTGTCTCTCCCCTTGTAGTTTGCCAACAACAGCCAAGATGTTTCCACACAGAAAATAATATTTTCCCCTCGGTGTTTTCTTTCCCAGCTGCCAAAAGATCTGTGTACAGGCAGAGGTTTCTCCCTTCTAGAAGTGACCACCTAGTCCTCCTCCAAGAGAGAGGAGAGAAAGAGAAAAAAGTAAGGATCATGCCCTTCCCCTCCACACCAAAGGGCTGGGGGGAGTTGATGGCCCGGGATAAAATTGGCAGCGTGATGAGTTTTAGCTTCAGCCTTTGAAGATGGGAGAAGAAGCAGCTGATTGTCATGGAGGGAGCGGGCACGTCCCTTTAAACAACAAAGCCCGCAAAGATAGCCCTGAGTCCCAAAAAAAAAGGCTTCACACTGCCTTCCTCTGTCACTGCCGGACAGAAATAGGAGTCCAGTGGGAACCATTGCATGATGAGAAGCTCCAGTCTTCTCCCATGAATGCAGAAGGGTGCAGGCAGTGGGAGGGGGTGGGCTGTTGGCTCTTGGGGCAGCTGGTCGGGCTCTGGGCTCCATCCCCCAGACTGGCATCACCCTGCCCTGTGGATGTGGCTCTTCCCTCCTGGTATGGAAATGAAGCACCTGAGCCACTGCAGGATTGCTCCCCACGGCCTGTTTTGTAGCTTGTCCTTTGTCTCACCCTGTTTTAAACATCCCAGGGAGGGCTGGAGGGCTCAGGCTGAGCTCAGGGCTGTGAATGATGCCAGTGTCCCAGGGGGTACCGATTTTATGGGGTTTTATGGCACATCCATCTCTGTGTGATGGAGTTGTGCCTCCTGCATCCCTTGTGGACTGTCCCCCCTCTTTGGGACAGCTGGTGACCCGCTTTCATCCCTGTAAACTGCTCAGAGAGTGCTAAAACCCAGTGCTGGGAGCTGCCCGGTGCAGGGCTCAGCCAAAAAAGGGTAGAATGAGACCCCCAGATAGAGAGGGATGTGCTTTGGGACGGTCCCGGGGCTGGCGTGGGGACAGTGGGGACAGTGGGTGGCAGTGGGACAGCTGCTGCAGCTGCGCCATCTGCTGCACACGTGGAGAAGCTTCTGCCAAAAAGGAGCGTTTTGGGTTAGGAGTGACCAAAAACAATTGACAGCCCATCCCCGACCCCTTCTCCTTCCCCCTCCTTCTGTGCTGGATGTTCAGGCAGGGCCCCTCACCTCCTCCACTTTTTTTTTCTCCATTTCCCATGGACCAAGCAAATCTTTGTTGCAACCTGTTAAGGGTTGGTTAAATAACTATTAAAAAGCCTTTTTTTCCCCTCCCTTTCTGTCCTCTGAGGCAGATCTGGAGAGAGGGAATAAAACAAGGCAGCTCCAGGCACTTGTCAATGTGTTTTCCCGAGGGCTCTGTGAAGCATCCTCGAGGGAGTGTGAGGATCTCCAAACCTGAGGTTGCTCTGCTTTGTTTCAGCTTCATGGAACTGATCTAATTTCACCACAGCAAAGTCCTGGAAACATGAAAGCTTTACCTAAAAATGAGATCAGGCTTTGGGAAAGAGGGAGCAAACTGCAATTCCAGTAAGAGATCTGTTTTCCAGCAAATCCTCAACGTTGCCAAAGTTTCAAGCTGTTGGTTGAGTGAAGATCACTGTGTACCTCAAAATACGTGGGGTTTTGCACATTATAGGTCCTTGACTTGGAATTTCACTAAATAATACCCCAAATCTTGGGAATATGAAACATCAGCACTAACTCAATCTGTCAGGACTTCAAGAAAAAGGAGTGACTCCTACTTTGGAGGTTTGAGGTCCTGTTTTTTTTGTCTGTGGTCACCAGTCCACATTAGTTGCCCTGGATTCCCTGCTGCTACTGGTGTGTAAATCTGTGATAACCTTGTTGACAGGCTGGGAGAGCTGGGGGTGCCCAGCCTGGAGGAGTGAATATTCCAGGGAGAATTAGAGCTTCTTCCAGTCCCTAAAGGGGCTCCAAGAGAGCTGGAGAGGGACTTGGGACAAGGGCCTGGAAGGATAGGACAAAGGAAAATGGGTTAAGCTGAAGGAGGGTGGATTTAATTTAGATGTTAGGAAGAAACTCTGGACTGTGAGGGTGGGGAAGCCCTGGCACAGGTTGCTCAGAGAAGCTGTGGCTGCCCTGGGATCCCTGGAAGTGTCCAAGGCCAGGTTGGAGCAACCTGGGCTAGTGGAAGGTGTCCCTGCCCATGGCAGGGGGTTGGAACTGGATGGTCTTTAAGATCCTGCCAACCCAAACCATTCTGTGACTCTGTGATTTCCCCCAGCACAAAGCTGGAACAGGTCACAGAAATTGCTGGTTGATCTTAGGGGTGATTCTGCCAAAGCCTTCAGTGAACGGGGTGGGGGGGTTAAGCTTTGACACCCTCATCATTCAGTTCCTGTGCCACCCCCTTTTTGGTGTGGCTGAGGAGGGGGTGCCCTGGCTGGGACGCTGCTCAGAGGCACCCTGTGCGAGGACAAAGCCGGGAGAGCCCGTGTGAACCGAGGGGAAGGGCAGCACAGATGAAAGGAGCGGTAATTATGCGTCTCAATGCCCTCCCTCCCGAGCAGCCCTTGGCAGGTACATCTGATCCCTGAGCTTTTGTGTCCTGACTGGCACTCGCTGTATTGATGCTGAACTCCTGACCTTGCTTTGTCTCAAGCCACGACCTGATGTCAAAACGGCTTTGGGTAGAGTTTCATTGCCTGGGTTACCCCGAGGTCCCAGAGGAAAGTGATCCCTCTGCTCCTGTGAGCAACACGCTCTTGCTGTCCCTCCCTGACCCACGGGGAATAGGTGATGGCTATGGAGACAGGACGACATGCCCAGCCTGTTCTTCCATCACCTTTCCATCCCCAAAGGTGTATCTGAGCTTGCTGCAGGATCTCTGCCTTGATTGACATGTTTGGGATAATGGGAAAAGATCCTTTTAGGGCACCCCGGGGACCTCAAGCAGAGCAGTGCCATGAGCATCTTAGGGAAGCAGTCCTAGCCTTTTCCTAAAATCTGCTGTCCAAACACACAGCTCAGCAGCAGAGCCTGGGTTATGGTATCTGCTCTGGCAGGAACCACTTGCACTTCGTCCCCAGAAGTTTTCAGGCAGGACCTTTTTATTGGTCTCCACTGAGGTATAAATGACTTACACAAAGATAATGGGTTGTGTAGGTAAACAGCAAACCACAGACCTTTAGAGGATGGAGGAGTCCTGCAACTCATGGGATCCTACTTTTAGAGCTCAGACATCTCAATCCCTTAAACTACAAAAATAACAGATGTCTCAGGCAGGACATTGCTCTGGTACTTACAAATGTAAATAAAGTGTTTTGGGGAAGATATGAGGCCCAAAGGGAGCTGCAGATCTGGAAGCTGGTCCTGTTGGAAGGACGGTGACCCTCAGCTCTGCTCTGACTCCCCTGCTGGGCTGTGGTCCTTGTCCATCATTTGATTTAGCTAAAGCACCCCCAGACATGGTCTCTCAGAGTCCCTCCCTTTTGTGCTCAGCTTTTCCAGACTCCCTACCTTCTGATTTTCCCTATTTCACCTGCACTTCCTATGGACAAGAGGTTTTGGGCTGGATCAGTGCTGTAAGGTTGTGTTAAGCTCATGAACCCCATTCTAACCCCTTTGATGAGACAACTTAAACTCCCCAACAGCTTGATCCAGGATATGATTCCCAGCTTGGCAGCCAAACTGAATGGCTCAGGCAGCCTTTCTCCTCTCCCAGGAGTCCCCTACCTCTGCCTAAGTGGAATAATATGTCAGCACTCACTTCCTAAATCCCTCTGGCTCTCTTAATTCTCCCTTGAACATGCCTTGTGCCTTGCCCTCTGTGCCATACAGCTCCTTAGGGCATTCCCAGCAGACCTCCTAATCCTTTTAAGTGTACATGGAGGGCTCTGTTTCCTCCATGGGGTGATCAGCTTCTCTCCTACAGACCTGGGCTGATGCTCTGCAGATGCTGGGGTGTTCTTGGCTGTGAGGAAATCACTCCCTGCCATCCTCACCCTCTGCATTCCCACCTTTTGTCTCTCTGTGAATGGGGACTTCACAGTGATGGCCTTGGCTGGTGATTTACTGGCATTAAAAATGTGCCTGCCACCCTGTTATTTTTAAATTCATTTGAATTACTTTTGGATAATTCAATCAAGGGGTTGGAATACACATTTGGATAATTCTGATTGATGTACAAGGGGCCCCTGTGATTAAGGGTCTGGAGATACGTGCCATTCTTATGCTATTGGAGGCAATAATTAAAATCATAGAATAATAGAGTTGTTAGGATTGGAAAAGACCTCTAAGATCATCGAGTCCAGGACTACCAAGACCAGCACTGAACCATATCCCTGAGTGCCACATCTTTGCAATCTCTCCAGGGAAGATGTCCCTGCCCATGGCAGCAGGGTGGGAATGAGATGATCTCTGAGGTCACTTCCAACCCAAACCATTCTATGAGTCTGTATGGAAGAGAACCAGCAAATGGTCTGGTGTTCTTGGAAGAAAAGAAACAACGAGAGACAACTTTGGGTCATTAAGGAGGGCCTGACTGATGAGAGATGAGAGGAATCCAAAAGCCTCAGTGAGACCCAGCTAAGCAGAGAGGGCTGCAGAAGGATTTGGTCTTGATGGAAGTTGGCTGATGGAAGAGGTGGGACTTGCTGGGACCACCTTTCAGTGGAGGAGCAATCTATGGGAGGTGAATGGAAGAGGCCTCATCCACTGTGTCAGTGCTGGATCAGTTTTTCTGGCTGTTTGCATGAAAGGGGAGAAAGGTCAAATGTGAGGTTTTGTCCCCAGATGGTGCTTCCCTTTTATCTGAGGCAATATTGGAAGATAAGCATTCACTTTCTCTTTTTCCCTCCTCCTATTATTTTCTGTGGATAAACATAGATTATGAAGGTTAAAAAAAAAAAGCTTCAAGGGATGTTTTTTTATCTGATATTAAGTTCTTAATAGGTCACCTTGGCATTGAGAAGCCCAGGAGCTGAAAGAATCAGCAACTGAATTACAATAACCTTTGCAGAGCACAGCCCTGTCAGTGGGGCTGGGGCCCAGAGATATGTGGGGACCTCATTGTCTCAACCTTAGCCCCAGGGATGTCAAGTGACAAAAGGGACTGGGCTGGCTGATTTCCTTGGAAAGCTTTTCTTTCACGTTCCCCTTGGAGATAACCTGTCCCCACTTTGCTGACAGGAATTGTTGCCAAGCCACCCAAACCCACCGTTCTTAGCAGGGGAGTGAGGAAGGAGCTCTGGATCCCAGACTTCTCTTTTCAGTGGTGCACTCACAGAGCCCATCGCTCTCTGCATCTCTGCAGTCATTTAGCACCAGCACCTGACACAGATATCAGGACAAGAGCAGCCAATCTCACTTTGTCCACTGATACCATCTCTGGGACACGATTTTTTGATTTGCTTTCTTTTTTTTTTTAGAGAAAGCGGCAAAAACGCCCCAATCCTCAGCAGAGCTCCTGCTTTGCTCTGCCTCTGTTATGCTGCAAAGGGAAATTGCAGATGTGTTGCCCTATCTGCAAGATTGGATGTGACAGCCTGTGATTGAGTTCGCTGCCCTCGCTGATGCCTGGAGCTGCACAGGGCACTGCTCCAGCCGAGGTGTGCAAATGCCCCTGTTGGGATCAGATTCCCTGTGTTATCTGCTGCAGGGAGCAGATCCTTTTCAAGGGATTCCTGTGCTCTCCACGTGTGTTCCCACCCCACACTCTGCTGGGTGTGAATGTTTCAGCAGGGCCTGTTGCGACGGGACAAGGGGTGATGGGTTTAGAGGGTCCGTTTAGATTAGATATAAGGACATCTTTTTGTGATGGTTTTATACTGAAGGAGGGTCTGTTTACATTAGATACAAAGAATTTTTTTACAATGAGAGTGGTGAATCACTGGCACAGGTTGCCCAGAAAGGTGGTGGCTGCCCCATCCCTGGAAACATTCAAGTCCAGGTTGGACAGGGCTCTGAGCAACCTCATCTAGTTGAAATGCCCCTGCTCATTGCGGGGGAGGTTGAACTAAATGACCTTTAAAGGTCCCTTCCAACCCAAACACTCCATGATTCTGTGATTTTATGCAGTCAGTGCATGTGTGTTCTCATCTTTACATCACCCCTTGGTCGTGACGGAGACCCCGTGATCCACTGGTGAGTGAATCCTCAATCCAGGCAGGTGAGCCTGGTGTGTGCAAGTGTTGCTGGGTGTCTCCACACCCCCTGTTTTTCCTGCTGGAATATTCCCACCCCCTTCCCTGCTGCTGTGCTGACGTGTTCTCCGCTGCCCGCGTGGCCATGCCGGTGCCCGGGTCTCCACGCACATTTCACTGCCAAAGGGCATCTGGCTCCCTCTCAAGTGCCAAAGTGTCGTGAGGACCCGTGGGTGTCTCAAAGCTCACCCCGTCTGGCCACAGTCAAAGGGCCCTTTTGTGGTGCTGCTCTGCTCCCCCCTCCGCAGGACTCCCAACCCTCAGGGTCACGGCGTTCCCGGCGCGGCGGGATGAGCTCATCCCTGCCAGGAATCTGGTCCCTCTGTCGTGAACAGGCACTTATAAAGGACTTGTGTTCATGACCCAGCCCATGTCGTGATCCATCTGTCTTCATTCCATCCCATATTACCCCCTGACTCAGTTTCTGAGCCATCCCACAAAAGGATTTGGACTCCAGGACGATGCGTTGAGATCTTTGTCCCTGCTCAGTCCCATTCGCACACACACTGCACTTCTGGGTATTTCTGAACCAAAACCCTGCAGGGCTCTGAGTCTTTCTGGTGTTGCTGCTTGTCTGAATTATTTTTATCTACAGTTTGACCCCCATTTTAGAGCTGACCAGAGTTCGGGGAGCATTTTGGGTTCTGCACCTCACAAGCTGACACCTACCTTCTTCTATATAAAAATTTAATTTTCATCCTTTTTTTTTCATTGTTGATCCCTTAATATCAATCAGAGCCACTGTGACTCAGAGCATCCACTTACTGTCTGCTCATGAAGAACCAAGAGTGGTGGAAATATTTAAAAGGTAGCAAGTTCCTAAAATGTTGGCCATGGAAATGAAATTCCAGCAGTTTGAGGGAAACAAAAGTGCTGGAGTGACACTAGAATGACCTTTGAGATTATCCACTGGGATCATAGATATGAGCATCCAGCAGCAGGACCCTCTCTGTGAGCGCTGAACTTTACCTCTGGGAATGTCAAATGAGAACCTTTATTCTCCATGAAGGACCTGGAGTTGCTCTGTAGAGCACCTGTGGTTGGATATGTGCCTGATAAAGTGACCCCTGGATGAAGAGGCTGCTCTGTTGCCTTGGGATTGAAATCCTGTGGAGCCTGGGAAGCAGACACAGAGGCTGTACAGGCTCCTGTGGGAAAGGAGCGGAGTTGTCCCACGCTCCTGTTTTCCCTTTACTCCAGCAGAATGATCAGTGGGGGCAGGTTTTTCCCTGAGTGATTTCACTCTCCCAAAGTACCTGCTCAGCTGACAGCTCTTGTAATAGCCTGAAGCCAAAATTTGGATAGTAAATCTGGCATCTAGAGGGTTCAAATGGCCTCTTCCTATGGCCAAGCACAGCCTGATGTCATCAACCCTTAAGAGATGCCAGCATGGAGTTTCCTAGGACATACCTGCAACTCAGTGCCTTGAGTACCCTCCCTCATTCTCCACTGATAGAGGACAAAGCACAGTATTTCAGGCTCAAGTGAGTTTTATTTTAGGTTTCAGAGTTGGGATAAGCAAAGAAGAAGTGCTCAGGGACTACAAAAGAGCACAAGCACTTCGAATGTCTGGGTCTTGGGTGGCCACTGTCAGCGGAGCCAGGGGCTGGGATGCCTCGTGGAGAGGGAGGAGGAGGAATTGCAGGTTCAGGGCTCTGACTGCCACACTGAGCAGCACAGCCCAGTCCTTTGTGGGCAGTGGACAGCAAGACTTCAGCCCTGTGCCATAGGTGAGTGCCAGGAGCCTCTTAATGGATTGCCTGGCAGGGCTTGTTGCTGAACACTGATCCCTTGGCAGGCCATTACCTTGAAAAATGAGCTCTGCCGAGCCTGCCTTGTGTTGTTACAAACTAATGATTTGCATTGATTAGCACATGGCTCATGAGTGTCTAATTTATCAATCAGGGAGCGCCAGGGGAGCGTGTGTAAACCATGCTCTCAAAAATGATGTCATCTGTCAATTGGCTCATGAATGTGAAAGCTGAACATACCTGACACGCTCTCCCTGGTGAGGGAGGAGAAGGACCTGGTCATCTCCTCTTTCTCACTCTTTCCAGCTCTGTAACTCTTTCATTGGGATGAGCCCCTGCAGTTCAGGGACAGCCTGACTGGACACACTTCAAGCTGTAATTATCATTTTTATGGTGCTGGGAGCAGCAGTCATAAACCCTCTGTGCTAGGTGATGTCCAAGCCCAGAATGAAAGGTCGGTCTTTTATTTCTGTCTAATTTAAATCATAATTCCATTGGAGCCAGGAGTATCTCTTCCTGTAAATGTTAGTGGGGATTTCGGGAACCACAGTGGGATGGCACAGTAGTCATGTGCTGTGGGCTGTGGAACAAAGGGGACCTCTGTCAGCTGGGAATTTGTCTTCTGGCTTGAAGGACCCTCTGGCCCAAAGCAGGAGTTCCAGTGGTTTTCAGCTGATAGAGGATAGATTTAGATTTGATATTAGGAAGGAATTCTTCACTGTGAGGGTGGTGAGGCCTTGGCACAGGTTGCCCAGAGAAGCTGTGTGTTGCCCCCATCCCTGGAATTGTTCAAGGCCAGGTTGGATGGGGCTTGGAGCAACATAGCTTAGTGAAAGGTGTCCCTGTCCATGGCAGGGGGTTTGGAAGGAGATGGTCTTTAAGGTCCCTTCCAAGCCAAACCATTCTGTCACTCTGTGATTCCAGTGTATCCCAGTGTGTTTGATCTGTTGTGAGACTGACCCACCACGAAACTGGAGCATCCAGTAGCCGTGTCAAGGCATGGTGACCCACATCTCCCTCGAAAAGAAACCAGATGCCCATCAGCATCTTGTCTAGTGGTTCTCCTGGACCTCCTGAAGCAAGAGGAACCCTCCTCTGCTGTGCAAGGCTGATCTCTTCCCCAGCAGTTCAGGCACATCTCTGTTTGACCAGGTTTTTCAGCCTGGCTGGATTACATGAGGTCAGTGGGTGACTCCTCTGCAGGGATTAGACCCCGTGTCCCTGCCCAGTGCAGCCACCCGTGTCCCTGCCAGGACCCAGCCGAGGGTGTGAGGGGGGAGGATTGCAGTGCAATGCCTGCAGATGACAGGGATTAACCTGCAATTATTCTAGGAAAGCTGTTTTCATGAAACTCTCCGTGTTTGCTGCTGAGACAAAAAGCCCTGGGAACTGTGTGGATGGAAAAGGGGGGTAGATCCATCCTCCTTGGCTGTTTCTGTAGCAAATAAATCTTGCTTGCTTGCCAACAACAAGAACTGTTCAGTCAAAGATTGCACTCGATGGTCTTGGAGGTGTTTTCCAACCTTAATGATTGTATGATTCCATGATTCTGTCACTTAGACCTGGACAGAAGAAATATAAATCAGGAACAGGAAGGGATTGCAAAGCCATCCTGCTTTGCTGTCCCTTGGGCTGTGTGGAGCAGATGCGTGTGATCAAGTGTGCCTACACATTGGGAGAGCAACTTTTACAGGGGTAGATGGTAATAGGACAAGGAGGAGGCCTTTAATATAAAAGAGGAGAGATTTGGATGAGATATTAGGAAGAAATTCTTTACTGTGAGGGTGGTGATGCCCTGGCAGAGGTTGCCCAGGGAAGCTGTGGCTGCCCCATCCCTGGAAGTGTCCAAGGCCAGGTTGGAGCAACCTGGGATAGTGAAAAGTTTTGCTGCCCATAGCAGGGAGTGGAACTGGATGATCTTTAAGCTCCCTTTCAACCCAAACCATTCTGTGTCATGACACACTGAGGCCTGGACAGCACTGAAACCATGAGTGTAAAGAACTCTAAACACCTGGTTTTCCAGGCTCCTGCTCTCCACGTGGCTGGAGGTGCTCTGAGATCTGTACTTGGATGGGCTGGCATTGTCCATGCAAGCAGCACTTTCAAACACCTGTCCTGGAGCAGAGGGAGCTGCTGGCTCTGACTATTAGGCACAAGTTAAAGACACCTCACCCCTTGATTTTTCAATTAGCATTTCTAAAGGCCTTCTGGATCGGTAGATGGACAGGGCTATTGAAATGCCATGTTTTATTAGGAATTGATCTCCTGTTAATGGGCTTTAGGCAAATTAGAACAGATTATTTTACTGGAAAGCAGAGGGAAATGGGAGGAACATGGAGTGTCACCAGCCCCTTCCCTGTCTTTGATCAATAGAGCTACATCATGGAACCCAGATCAATGGGAAAGCAGGAGTAGGTGATCATCATAACAGCCTGACATTAGATCATACACTGCCTGCTGTGTCTTTGCCCCCTCTCCACACCAGGAACAGCAGCCAGCAGTCCCAGTGTCCACTGGGGAACATTAAGTTCATAAACCAGGGAGGAACTGATATTGGAAAAGCAATGAAGTATTAGCAGGCCCTGTGCAGTCGTAAGGCTGGGGCTGGGCACTGCTCAGAGCAGCCTGGATTGATGTGCTGGACTCCAGGGCTACTTGGAGCTCCTGGAAATGCTGTTTGCAGATCCTTAATCCAATAGTGAGGAATAATGATGGGGATTTCAGGGAGATGCCCTGCAGGAAGGAGGGGCAGGGATGATAAAGGAAGGATGCCTCAGGGCATGGGAAGGGCAAAGTTTGTCCTCCCAGATCTGGCTTTCCTTGCCCCAAAACATTTTTCCTCCTCTCCAAGGCAGTGCCACAGCTGTGGCTGCTCCCTTGCACCCAGGCAGAGGAAGCAGGGCTTGATTCAGTGACCTGAAGGATTTTTCCTTGGGAAACCACCCTTGCAATCTTCCTGGCAGCCATTTAATCACCTCCTTTGGGAACTGGGGCAATTTCATGGCCAAAATAAACCACCAGCATGCCTTGGGCTGGAGTTGCTGGAGCACCGGCTGGAAGCGCTGGGGCACGAGATGATGAATTCCCTTTTAACTTCATGAGCCCAGAGGCTGCTGACACTGCACAAAAGCAGAGTGGTGGGGAGGGAAGGGTTGGCCATGGTTCACCAAGCTCCTCTTCTGCTTAGTTATTCATTTAATTATTTGTAATGACCATCATCCACCCGGCGTCTGCTCCTGCTGCCCTGCCCAGCTGGGCATCGAG
>JAWWLV010000045.1:1695280-1713560 GCA_035041135.1 Platyrinchus mystaceus
TTATTCATTTAATTATTTGTAATGACCATCATCCACCCGGCGTCTGCTCCTGCTGCCCTGCCCAGCTGGGCATCGAGTTCCTGCTCCCAGCCACGCTCTCACCAGCCCTGCATGGTTTTCAAGGGCTTTACAGAGAGATGTTAATTGAAGGGGGTCTTGTTTTGACCCTGGTGGGCCAGGAATGATGGTCTGGGAAGGAGTTGGTGGTTTTAGAGGAGTAGGAAACAGCTGAGCCCAGTTGGCACAGTGGAAATGATCCAGGTTTTTTTTGCTGCCAGAGAGAGGTCCAAGCTGCTCAGACAATAAAATAGAAGTGAGGGAGTAGCAGGAGTTTGGGTTTAGGGGTGTGTTTCTGAAGTGAGTTTGAAGCTAATTTTGAAGGGACACCTTCCACTAGCCCAGGCTGCTCCAAGCCCCATCCAACCTGGCCCTGAACACTTCCAGGGATGGCGTGTATAAAACCCCTCTGAGCAACTTATGCCAGTGCCTTTCTCTCGATTAAACCGAAACTGGATGATGTTAACGTGCTCCAAACATTGATTCAGTCAATAGGATCAGGTTTTGACAGGTCTGAAGCAAAGCTCCTGAAGTACATCTGGTATGAATGGATTTTAGCAGGAAGTGCCCCTTTACAAGGAGGAATAATGTGATAACAAAGGTACATGACCCTCTCAGACCACAGGACAGGACTGATGTTCCAGTCTGGAAGGCAGGTGTTTCCATGGCTCTGGTGAGCTTAAAGATATTTTCTTTTTGCCCTAATCATGGTTTATCTTCCAGCAAAGCCACTAAGTTCTTGCTACCACCAATTCCTTCTTTGTCTTCCAACCCCACTGCTCTTTCTCTGACCATTTTGAGCCCATCCCCATGATTTGGAGCGGGGTATTGTGTCCCCCTCTTCAACAGCTATATGATCCCAACCTCCAAACCCCATCTCCCTCTTAGAAGTGTCACTGAGGCATCTGCCACCAACTTGGTGGGGAAACTGTGCTGAAGCATCACCCTCCCATGGAGCCCTCAGCAGCTGGGGAGACCCAGATAACGCTGAAAAGCACCAGTCGAGTGATAGAAGGTATCTTCCACCTTCTTTCATCTCCCAGACCCATGGGCTGCTTGCCAGGATACCTGTGGGTCTAGCCATGGCCAGGGTGGGAGCTCAGAGAAGGCCAGAGCCTGTGCCTTTAAAGATTAATAGTGTTGTTTGCTCATTAAGGGGATCGTTTTGAAGTCAGCGCTCGCCAGAACATTCGAGTGCAAGCATCTGTTTGCTACTGGGAGAGGATATTTATTGTCTGATACTTCAATGGATGTAAATAAACAGCCCAGGCCTAGATAATGTTCAGACAAACAAACAAACAGCTGCCAGAATGGGTCCCCTGGTAGCTGACCTTCGGGAAGCATCATGCTGATGTTTTAATAGCAGCCGGCTTTGCGGAGCCTTCCAGGAAGCAGGATTAGTGCTGGTCCCTGGGAGCCCCCACGTGTCTGGGGGGTTAAATGAGGGCAGGGCAGCTCGGGGTGCTGAGCTGAGCATCCTGTGGTCCATGGAGCCAAGACAGACACTTAGGCAGCGGGGGCAGGTGGATGATCCTGCGGTGGAGGTGATGAGGGTGTTTGTGGGTCAGTGGGCACACGGCTGGTAGTGGGAGGTTGGGGTAGACTGAGCATTTTGAGATTTGTTTGTGGTCCTGGAGCCCTTCCATCGCTTCTTGCTCCCCTCCCTCTTGCCTTGCAGTGGTGCTCGTGGTTCACAGGCTCTTTCAAGGAGCAATCCCAACTGGACTGTCCGTCAGGCTCTCATCCCACAGCCTAATAAAATCATTTTGAATATAAGAACATCTATATTTCAGTCCAAATCTATCCATCCCAGCGCCCCAGCTCCATGTGGGGCTTGTGGCTGGTGCCAGCAAAGAAGAGCAGGAACAGAGAAAACGGCTGGTGTGTGCTTCAAAATCCCTGCAATTGGGAACTTGGGGAGCTTCCCAAGCAGAGACTGTGTCTGTGTTCCTGACTTTAGTGATGATCACCTGATGAGAATCTTCTCATTTCCCCTTCACAGGCTCTTCTTTTGATTTTTTTTTTTTTTTTTTTTTTTGCTACCCTGCTTCTAGTGGGAGCCTTGGAGCCAGGAATAAATCTCTCTTAAGGAGAAACTGTTGTTGTGTTGTCTGGTGCTCAGGACTGTGAAGAATGTGCAGGAAACTTGGAGATCCTTTGGGCTCCGTGCCTGGGGTCCAACATAAAAAAGACAGAGTTTAAGGCAGGTAAAGGCCAGACTTCTGGCTGCAGTCTCCAATAATCACCTCATTGCTGGCTCGGGGCTTGCACGGTCTGTGCAGCGTGGGTTGATGTCTGCCAGATTTTCTGGCCTTTTTCTCAGTTTTCTTTTTTTTTCTTTTTTTTAGCTACTAGTTTTAACTAGAGAGAGAGGTGTCTGCACTTACATGTGTGTGCATGAGCTCACGTGTGTGTGTTTGCACATGGACGGTGGAATGAACCCCTGTTCCTTCCTTCCTCCCTCCCTCCCTGCCTCCCCCTCGGCAAAATAATGACTCTTCAGGCAATTAGGCTGGCAATAGCTGTTAAATCACTTCCGAGGAGCTCTGTGTTCCTGGTGTGAAGCCTGGGCAATCTTTTACCTGCACCAAACGCACGGGGGAGATCCCTGGGGGCTGTGCCTCCTGTCTCCATGGTTTGTTAACTCCAGCCGGCTGTTTCTCCAGCCTGCCTCTTCCATCTCCCGGCTCTTTCCCCTCTAATGGGGGCCCGGCAGAGGCTGAGGACAGTGACTGAGCCCTGGGGTGATAATTGCCTGCTTACATATCTGGTGGCCTGCAGATCTGACCCTGATGATGCTGAAAAATCAAGGTCAAAGCAGCGAAGATGTGAGGTTTGTTTCGCACAGGGATCAGCAGAGGGTGAGGATGCTCTGACAGAGATGAGCAGCCACGAGGTGCTGGGGGAGAGGCAGAGAGGAGACAGCACACAAAGCTCACAGTCTGCTCCCTGAGAGAGAGAACTTGGAGCTGGAGAGCCTCAGTGGGAAATGGGAAAGGCCCCTGATGTGGGGGTATTTGAGCTGCCAGGAGCAGAGTCCCATCAGGGAGACTCCTGTGCTCTCAACCTGCAGCCCTTTCCCCCTCCTTCCCTTCTCCTGACTGTCCTGAGGGGAATGACTCATCCCGAGCCTGTTGGCATCTTTGCCCTTGACCTCGTGGGTGATTCACATCGGGGGTGTCCACTTCCAAGAAGAAAGATTTGAAGGAGCTGAATTCACCCATGAGGGACCGCGGGAACGAGCCCTTTTCCCCCCAGGCAGTCAGAGCCAGAGGCAGGAAGGGATGCTCCGAGTTGGGCTTCAGGCCCTGACCTCTTTGTGTGTGGATGTTGAGACGTGTGTTGCTGTCATCACCAGATCCATCAAGATGACAAATGAACTGCAGGCCCTCTGGTGTCATTTGGCCAGCCCAACAGCCAGGACCTGCCATTGCACCCACTTCTGTGGAGGTTCATGGATAGAACGGAGGATCTGAGCATCCCTGAGCACCCTCCATGCCCTTTGCTGGCACAGGGAGCCCCTCTAACTCCTTTCTGCTTCATTTTCCCTGCCTTTCCTAGGGAAATCATATTTTTCTGTTGTCTCACAGCAGGTGAATAGATTGAGGAAGGACAAAGATAACAACCTGTAAATCCTTGCTGCCCTTTGCTCATACAGCCTTTCTCGGACCCTTTGCCATTCCCTCCCTTCCTTTCTCTTTGACTTTCTAACACAGAAGATGATTCAGGCTCAGTTTCTTGGCTGAAAGGTTGATACAGAAGGAACAAGCTCACTGACTGTGCCAGGGAACAGTGGGATCTGGTCTTGGTACCATAAGTTCTCCACAGCTCGTTATTTCCTTTGGATGGGAAGGGTGCTTTTTGCTCAGCTACCAAACTGCACGAGTGCAAACCAGGGACTGGGGAGCTTTGGTCAGGAAGGTGTGGAGATCATGATGTGGAGCAAGATGCAGATCTGCTACAACTTTGTTTCTTCTAGAAAAGGACACTGTGATGTTTGTGTTGCTACAGGGTAGAAGATTTTTGGAAAGGCAACACAGAGAAAACATAGTGAGGGAGATAAGGAATGAGGATGCACCTTGAAATGCATGACTGTGGGGTTTGCTGCTGTAAAGAGCCCTCACAAGATCCAGAAGGACTCCTGTGAATAGCTAGTTTATCCTGAATTGTTATATATTAAAAGGGATTGCAAACCTTCTCCAGTCGATTTTTGAGCCCAACTCTAGAAATCGCCTTTAGGCAGGTAAAGAAACCTCTGCTATTTTCTGCATTTTCATCTGTATCACTGGATCACAGTCAGGGATAGACTGGGAACTGTGTGTCTTGTTCCTCCTCATAATCCCAGTTATTGATGTTCCTAAGTGACACCCTGTTATGAGATGTGTCTGGAATCATAAGGTGCCACATTCGTGCAGGACCGATTTCAATATCTGATATGTGCAATCAACAAGAGAAATAGTCTGTGTTGCATTGAACACTCTGCAATAACGTATTGCCTCGTGGAACATTAGCAAGAAGAGCAATAATATTATCTGAGTAGCATTTGAGTGAGTCAGTCCTTCAGGCTCTCGTGTGTTTTTTATCTTTTTTGCTCATCATCACCACAAATCCTTCCCTTGTGCCATCATTTTCAGCGTGGTGGATTTGTCCAGGCAATGACAGCAGCACAGTAACAGTGCCAGATAAAAACAAGCAGGCCCTGGATTGTTCTTCTCCACTGATCTTGTGCTGATGGGACCAGCAGAGGTGGTTAAATCTGCTTTATCCTTTCAGTGAGGAGGCAGGGAAAAGCCCACTTTGTGATGACAGGGGTTGTTGTCCAAAAAACGTGGAGCACAATACATTTCTCCAATGATTATTAAGTACATATATTACAAATATATATATATATATTATTGTGAGGGAGGGGAGGCCCTGGCACAGCTTGCCCAGAGGAGCTTTGCCTGCCCCATCCCTGGAAGCATCTAAGGCCAGACTGGACAGGGCTCGGAACAACCTGGTCTAGTGGAAGGTGTCCCTGCCCATGGCAGGGAGGTGGAACTGGATGATCTTTAAGGTCCCTTCCAACCAAAACCATTCTGTGATTCTATGATGATTGTACATTTTCAGTGGAAGGAGAAAAAATACTCATGTCCTCTCCATGCTTTTGTTTTTCAGATCCGTGTGGACGGCACCACCAAGAACACCCTGGAGTACGAGATTGTGCAGGTGGTGGACACTGGCCCCATCCTGAGGGACATGGCCTTCTCAGTGGACCACGAGCACCTCTACATCATGTCTGAGAAGCAGGTAAGAAACTCCACCAGTCCATGGTGCTTTGAAAGCTTTTGGCTCCATCATTCCATGGACACCAAGACTGCACGCGAAGTTCTGACGGGAACCACAGCTCCTACAAAGATGTGCTCTGTTGTTGATCTCAGGGTTTTTCACGCTCAGAAACCATTGCATTTGTACCCTGATGCAATATTTAGAGTCCAGGGGCAGAGAACCAAGAGGGCAGAAACCACCCCCAGCGTTGCTTTGTGCGGTCCACGTCCTGCTGGCTGCGTGACAAGGAGCTGCTGCCGCATCTGCTGGTACCACATTGCTCTCCACCCTCACTCAAACTGTGGCTGCATCTGCCACAGACATGGAAAAGTGTAATGCTGAATCATTTGGCTCCAAGTGGGGGTTTTGGGGAGGCTGGAGCCTCTTAGAAACGCAGTGATCGAGATTGTAGGGCGCTGCCTGTCAGGGTGCAGGCCAAGTTTCATGTGATGTCCCTGTTGTGTTGTTTGTGTTATTTTGAAAATGCTAACAGCCAGATCCCAGGGAAGGATCAATCTGGGTGTTCAGCAGGGAAGTCTGGCTGTTTTCAGCAGAGTGCTTGGCCTTGGGAAGTTTGCTGTTGGGGTGGGAGGAGGAGGAACTACTTTTGCATGAAAAAATTCACTGTGTGTAATTAGACTTGTGGACGTGCAGGGCTACTGGAGTTATTGTAACTGGTTTACTCAAAAATGCTCATGAGGAGCTTTAGCTCCACAGAAATAAAGGGAGCAATGAAGGATTGTGTTTGGGTGATGGCAAGTGCCCTACAGTGCCACTTCAGTGGAGGCCACCCCTCCAGTACAGATATTCCAGGATCCATTGAACCCCAGCCTTGGACCATGTAAGTGGCACCAAACATAAAACAGCCACCTGGTATTCTCCTTATTGTCTTTATATGAATGGCCTGGAGGACACCTGCCACCTTCAGAGCAGTGTGATTTCCTCCCAGTATCACCCAGTTCCCTAACACCAAGGTCCCCCCCATGACCTGCTGGGTGCTCCCACCCTCTGACAGCCCTGGTGGTGAACAGTCAGTGGCCTCAAGGATGGAGATGGGACACAAAATCCCCTCTCCTCATCCACCCTCGTGGCAGTTTTACCACTTACAAATCCCTGCCTCAAAAAGGCCACAGTGAATAATCATCTCCTCAACTGCCACGATTTTATAGACCTTCCTCATATCCTCCTCAGGTGGCTGTTTTCCAGACTGTGGCTAACAATGGAATTATTAACCTTTACCTAAGATAAGAGGAGTTTTCTCCTGGCCTGTAAGGCAGAGATATATGAGATTTTGGAGGGAGGTATTCAACGGGGTTGCTGTGATCCAAGGGCTCAGATGTGACAGGTTGTTAGTGCTTCTCCCCAGGCACAGTAGGAAGGTTATATTTGCAAACCTATGAATGTCATTTCTTCTGTTTGAACCATTTCATTTGAAGTGTTTTGTGCCTCTGTGATATCTCTGACCATTTCCCCTTTACTGTGGATATTTCTACCTAAAATTTGGTGAGGGGGGGGAGCAACTCTGTGCGTCCATCCTCATTAAAGAGGCTGTGAGATGTCATAACTCAGGAGAACAGGGCATGACGACAGAGCTGGGATTGCTTTCCAATCTGCTCCATGCTGGGCAAGAATTGGATGTCACCTCCGGTGCTGAAAACAGTCCCAGTCACCTGCTGGGATGGGGTGGGAAGCTGGAGGCAGGTGATGCTTGGGGTCCTGTGAGGCTTCGGTCATGACACAGATCCTTTTTCATGTCCTTTTACTGTGTGGGCCCTTTTTCTTCTGCACAGAATGGGGTTCTTTGGGGGTCAAAGCCATTGAGCACCTTGATATGGCAATAACCAATCCACTGATTTCGGATTTGCTCAGTGTCCTTTTTGTGCAGGTCCATTTGGCATCAGGTCCCCTCAGATACCACCCCTGGCTTTGTACATAACACCCAGGAGCTGTCTCAAATCTCTGTAGGAAAGGCCAGTGGGACAGCAATGTTCAATCCCTCACTTCCTTAAGAAACGAAATATGGAACAAGAGGAGCAAGTTAATTTTCCTCCAGAGAGTTCCATGGACATATTCTTGCTGATATGGTGACTACCTACACGTCCCTGACCCTTAAACAGGAGTGGGTTCATTTTGTGATTGGCTATTCTAAAGCACAAGCTTAGGCAGGTTTTTATGGGGCCCCAGGTTGTTGATGGAGCCCTGTAGGGAACTCAGGAGCCCTGAGTCCCGTGGGATTTATTCAATCATCTCCTCCCACCCTTCTTCGAAGCTCATGGGTGTCTCTGTGAGAGAGGTTAGTGAAAAGAGCAGGGACTGCTGTTATTTAAAACCTGATCCCATTTTGTGAAACACTCAGTGCTACAGAAGCCTTTGCCCAAGTCTGATTTTATCTGAGGCGTAGCAGGTGATGTGAGTGACAGAGCTGCCACCACGGCAGTGCAATCACTGCCTGTGTGCTCATGATACAACACACTTCAAGTGCTTGAATGAATTAGCATTTGTGGAGCTTTGGTGGCTGAGAGTGGGTGCAGGGTTTGTGCTGGAGGCAGGATCACGAACAGCTTGGCCTTGGGGAGCAGATATCCCATCCACCCTACAAGACATGTCATACAGGTCTTTTCATAACTAGATGAAGGTCTGACTTATCAGAGGTTTTCACTGCCCACAGTGCTATTGTGAGGCCTGTGAGGGTGAAGGACAGGAGGGTGATGGCTTGACCTGACCTTTTTAAAGATGGACAGGCTCCAGGGCTGGTCCCATCCCTGGGGAAGGAGGAGGTTCCTCCTGCCTCTGTCTGCTGGGCTCAACCCTGTCTGCACCCCAGAGATAAGAGTGCTTCTGTTGGCTGTATAGTTGCTCCATTAAAAGCTGTTTTCAGAGAATCATGGGATCATTAAGGTTGGAAAAGACCTCCAAGACCATAAGTCCAACCTTTGACCGAATACCACCACGCCCATTAAACCATATTGGGAAATGCCACATCCACTCTCTTTTTGAGCACTTCCAGGGCTGGTGACTCCACCACCTCCCTGGGAAGCCTGTTAGAATGTCTGGCCACTCTTTCAATGAAGAAGTTTTTCCTAATATCCAACCTGAACCTCCCCTTGAGGCCATTTCCTCCTGTCCTGTGGCTGGTTGCCTGAGAGGAGAGACTGACCTCCACCACACCACAACCTCCTTTCAGGTAGTTGCAAAGAGCAGTAAGGTCCCCCTGAGCCTCTTTTTCTCCAGGCTAAACAGCTGCTCCTCACAGGATTTATGCTTCAAACTCTATGGTGTTGCCAGACTTGGCTCCATCACTCACCAGTCCTCAACAAGAGTGGAAGCCCCAGTGATAAATCCAATTTCTCCAGCTTGTCCCAGTCCTCTCGTGGCTCTGACAGTCCCAGTAAGGCACCTTTAACCCGAAACACCTTCAAAGAGCTGTCATTATAAATCAGGCTACAAGAAGCAGCTTTCTTGTGCTGCCAAAAAGAGATATATATATATATATATCTCCCCTGACCTTTTTTAAGGTCAACTTCTGCATGGGAGCACTTTCCTCAGTGCACTTGGGGGTCCTTGGGTTGCACAGGGGGGTTTTCATTGTGAGCTGAACTCTCTGGGCTGCAACCCACTATGAGCCATGAAGTGCTCTTAGGAGGAGGATGCAGCAGCTTTTCACCATCAGAGGGGCTCCATTATATAGAAATACATATTTTATAGAAAGATTGATTCAAAGAGGGAGTATTTGTCACTGAAACCCAGAGACAGAGTATATACAGGTCCCATGATTTCAGGAGTTGTGGCCATATGTGTGTTTTAGGTGTGAATGTGTGTTCCAAGTCCCTGTTGATGGAGCAGGGAAGGGTTGGAGCACACATGGGATCTGTCTTGATTTATCAGGAGACCATCCACTTAGCCCCAGCCTTTGCAAAGGCTCTGAGAGAGGTATAAGTCACTAGACCAGGTTGCTCCAAGCCCCATCCAGCCTGGGATTCAACACTTCCAGGGATGGGGCAGCCACAGCTTCTCTGGGCAACCTGTGCTGGGGTCTCCCCACCCTCACAGGCAAGAATTTCTTCTAAATATCAAATCTAAACCTTCTCTCTTTCAGTCTGAAGCCATTCCCCCTTGTCCTGTCACTCCATGTCTTTGTAAACTGCTCCCCTCCAGATTTTTTACATCAGTACATTGAAGGTTTGGACTGTTTCTTTTCCTTTTTCTGTTTCTGGTGTGCAGACCCCGAGGAACCCTCTGCCTCACAGGCTGATCTAAGGGGATGAGGAGCAGATGGGAAGTGCTGCTGGAGGAACAGGAGGGTCTTTGCTGCAGTGTCTCTTTGTCTCCCTCCTCATCACACACGCACAGGCCTCCTGGGCTCCCTCTTCCTCCTCTAATGTTTGAATTTCTTTCTCTTCCCAATGGAGAAGCCCAAGCCTACAAGCTCCCTGGAACACTCTCTGCAGGGATTGAGATAATTCTTCCACCATTTCCCCACTCATCCTGTCTCTCTGTCTGATCCCATCCCTCTTTATTGCCCTGTCCTCTCATTTGCAGGCTTGCACTTGCTTTTCCATTGCTCCTCCAGCCCTGGTATCCCTGTTCCTTTGCTCTCCCCTCTCCCAGCTCTCCCCACACTGCTGTGTGTCTGACACACACACAGAGCTTGGCTCTCCATGCCAAGAGGAGCAGGATGCTCATTTTCCTTGTGTGGCTTTGGATTAGCCCTTGGAAGGTCACCTCCATCACCCCCTAAATAACTGTTTCAGCAGGTTGGACTCCTGGGTCTCTCCCAGTGCTGGGTGTGTTTGGCAAAGCTGAAGCAGAACCTGGAAGCAACTCCAAGACAAAGGAATCCCAGCTCTTCCCTTTGATGCAGAGGGATCAAAGGGAAGAGCTGGAAAAAGTGAACTTAAAGGCTCAAAACACAGAAGGCAAATGGCAAGAGGCCCCAGCTTCATATTATTGAAATCCCAAGACTTTGAGCTTCCTCTGACTTTGGGTTTACTGGTGCCTGGGGAAGACTGTTCTGCAACCAGTTTATGCTTCACCTTATGTTACTTATGGGTAACCTGGAAGTGTTCAAGTCCAGGTTGGATGGGGCTTGGAGCAACCTGTAGTGCCAGGTGTCCCTGCCCATGGCAGGGCGTGGAACTGGATGATCTTTAAGATCCCTTCCAACCCAAGACCTGCTGTGTTTGACACAAGGAAGGAGATTTGCAGGTTTGCTCCGCGTAGGTGAGTCGGCTTCGCGCTCCAGCGGAAAGTTGTGCTTCTTCCCTGAAAATTAGCAGAAAGTCATCCCCAACCTGGGAATAAATCACATCTGTGCAGTCCTATCATTCCCTAAAACCATTCCAGTGTGTCTGAGGTGAGACTGGTAGGGTCATGCGTAGCAGAAGCAGATGGGTATTTTGGAGGCTCTTTTAAACTTTGCCAGTGAAATATCAAATAAATATGTACTTCTACTAAAGCGTGGCAGGAAGCACATTTGGTAAAAATTAAGCAACAGTGCTGCAAATCATGTTGACAGGCTCTTTTTGGCCTTTCAGTGTCTGTTTCTCATTAAGATGGGGAAGGCTTCTACCTATTTGTCTCCTGAGATTTATTCTTTTTCCCTTTGCCGCTGAGTCACTATCAGCAACAGAATTATTGTGTGCAAATTAGCTGCCAGAGAAGAGGTGGTGACTGGCCAGTTTACTTCTGATTTCATGACCACTGATTAAAATCTCGTCTGCTGCTTATGTTATCCTATCAATTAGTTAACGCAGTCGTTAATAACTTTGTTTAATTACAGCTTAATTTCTTCAAATGTGGTCCTTTGCACACGATATCAAGTAGCATTAACTTCCAGGTTTGGAACGGCTGTTTGCAGGGGATTGTCAATTTGAGGCTGTCCCCAGAAACACTGGCTCAAGATCACAAGTTTTCAAAATAACCCTAGAGGTTTGGTTTGTTTTTTTTTTTGTTTGTTTGTTTGTTTTTAATTCCCTTTTAATTTGCATTTGTTTGTTTGTGAGCCATCAGGTTGTCTGCAGACCATGGTTTTCATCACTGGGCCAGAACCCGGGAAAGACAGAAATGATCTTGTTTGGAAATGGAAACTGAGATTATTTAATAGGTGTGACTTTTTGACCTGGGGATTTAAAAGCAGCAGAGACACCCAGAAACTGTAAATTTTGCTGCTGTTGTTGAAAGTTTCTGTAATTTCTGTAATTCAACTCTGATCTTGAAGTATTGACTCTCAACTGGTAGAGGGGTTACTGGGTGTATTGTTTAAGATGAGCACTGTGCACACCCACTCCTTGGAGGTGATCAGGTCTTCTGCAGGACCTCACTAACCAACTTCTGGAAGGGTATTGGCAGCATCATCTCTTCCTTGGAATAACTGTTAGGAAGTTAGGAAGAAATTATTTACTTAGAGGATGTGAGGCACCAGAGAAGCTGTGGATGCTCCATCCCTGGAAATGCTCAAGGCCAGCTTGGACAGGGCTTGGAGCAACCTGGTCTAGTGGAAGGTGTCCCTGCCCATGGCAGAGGATTGGAACGAGATGGTCTTTAAGGTCCCTTCTTACCCAAACCCTTCTATGATTCTATAACTGGCTGTTCCTAAACCAGACTGACATCCTAGGTAAGATCAGGGCCATCAGAGCTTCTAAGAGGCCCAAATCATGGGTTGAAATTCACACTGTCTCTGTAAAGATGTGTCACGTTCATCTCCTTCTAAATGCCCAGAAGAAGAGGGCTCCAAAGCACCCTTTTCCCTGCCAGCTGTCCCTCTCTTGAGCAGTCCTGCACAAAACAGATAGGGAAGAGCAGTTCCTCGAGTTCAGTCAAGCCCTGTCAAGCAACGAGTGTAATCCCAGTTGGCAGCAAAGGCAACTTTTTGTTCTCTTTGATTGTTCTTTCCTGCCCCTAAAACACCCCTCATTACCCTCAGCGATATCAGAGGCTGAACTCGGCTCTCCCTTGCATTTGCTTTCACCTAATTAAGGGCCTGTTAAATAAGGTCAGACGCCCTCTGAGAAATGACTGCATGGATGGAAAATCCCTCATGGATGCTCAGCTCAGGATGGAAAAGACACTGTGTGAGTGCCTGTGTTTCTCAGCCAAGAATGATAAAAGTGATTTGGCCCACTGGCAAAAACTGCAGCACGGTTGTGCTGCTGACTCCTCTGAAAAAAATTCTTTATCAGCAAAAGGCATAATGTGGCATAAAAAGTCACCATTTGGCTTGATTTTAACTCGTTTGCTGCTGGCACGGGGGTATTTAGGAGTAAGCAGGGGTGGGATAATTCATGGAGTAGGGAGTCCCTTAACCTCCTGCTGGGTTGGCTGTGTGTTCCAGCAGGGATGCAAATAACTCCAAAAGCTGAGGTGAACAGGTGAGGAACCGATTCAAGGTCTGGAGGTGTCCCAAATGAGCCGTTTGTGGCAAGGGAAGAAATTCCACTGGGGGTTGTCTCCGTCCCATGAGATGCAAGGGCATCTGGAATTTCATCTCCCGCTGTCCCTCAGCCTTGAATTATGGCTGTCCCTTTTCACACTCGAATTAAGCTCTTTTTATGCTTTGGAAACACTTTCATGAGCCACTTGATGCTGTGTTCAAGTGCCCCACTTCGCCCTAAAACCACTACTATGCTTCAGTGCACTGGAAAGGAGGAAAGGTTTGGAGTTGAGAGACAGTCCAGGATTTGGGAGACTCAGTTTCATTCCCTGTCTTCCTCACAGACTCCTTGCACTGTCAGACACATGGTGGGATTGCTGGGGTGTCCTGTGCAGGGCCAGGAGTTGGACTGGATGATCCTTGTGGGTCCCTTCAAGCTCAGAGTGCTCTAGGAATTTATGATTCTATGACACCAGCTGTGTGAAAACCACTGCAGCTTCACGTGTCCCGTAGGTGCAGAAGGTATTTCCAAGATCAGGACCTCTTTTGGAACTCTCTGTAACACCTGCCAGGGTCTATTGGGAACTCAGGTCTCCTCCTGACACCTGCTGTGCCTGCCCTCATGAGAGCTGCAAAGCTTTGTTGGATCCCGAAGTTCAGAGGGGCTTTTGCTGAGCTGCCATCAGAAACCCAGCCTGAGCTTTGCTGGGTATCAGAGAGGGAAATGTTTCTTGAGAGAATAATTGTCCTCTTTGTGTCCCCCCCCCCCCTGTAGATGACATGAGTTAAAGCTTTCTTCATCCCACCTAGAGGAATATTGACAGATCAGAGCTGAGTGTCCAGATTACCCCTGGGCCAGGATTTGGGGTGTACTTATGTCCACATGGGTGCATTAACTCAATTTAGTGCCTGATCCAGCCTTTCACACTACAAGACCTGTGTTCAGGCACAGTGGTGGTGTGTTTGTGCCTGAACTCTACAGCTGTACCCTCTTCTACATGTTCAATATTTGAGGGGAGAACTACAGCTTTCACAGTGCCATCTGTGGATCTGCATTTGGCTTGAACTTCAGCTTGAACTAATGTCAGCATTCATCTCTTGGCTTGCCAAAAAAAGCCATCCCCATGCCAGCATGGTTGCTCCACAGGCTGCTCAAAGAAGCAGCACAGGAGCTGGAGGATGCACAGGGGTTTTCCAAGGTGCTATGCTTTGTAGAGGATGGTTTAATTCATCTGTGAGACTCCTTGCCTTTAAATATTCATGTGAGGGACACAATTGCAAGGGGATGCCCCGAGTCAAGACATGAGGAATGAGGTGGGTCGTTCAGTTTAACCAGGTCTCCTTCCTCCTGTACTATGTTTTGAAGTGGGAATATTTGGTTCTCTGATTCATGGGGCTCTGCCCACAGCTGCCCCCTGGCTTGGTGCAGAGGACAAAAAGTAAGCTGGAGGAAGGAGTGAGCAAGGGCCATAAACGCACAAAGCACTTGCAGAGTCATTCCCAGGGTGAGAATGGTGGGGAGTATCGATCCTCAGGAGCGGGTGACAGGTGGGAAGCCACGCAGATGTGTCCCCTGGGGCACAGAGCTGCCTGACACATGGAGTGCAGGTCACCTGGCACTATCGATTGTGGTGCTGTTCCTCTGTGGAGTCACACACAGGCTGCTCAGCAGAGCTGCAGAGCTGTTCAGGGAAAAGGATCTGGAGTTAAATGCATCCCTCTCATGTTTTAAACAACAACAACAAAAATCCACCTTCGTCCTTCTGAGTCCTGCCAGGCTGGTAGGTTGTGGTTTCAGCTGGGGAGAGGTCAGAGTATTAAGGGCAGCTCAAGGAATTTAGCTGGAAATCTGAAAATCTCCACCCTCCCCCAGCCCCTGACCCTGTAACAGACCCAGAAGAAGGGGAGAAGAAAGAGGAAACCTAAGAAGCTGGTGATTACATGTGAAGCCTGGCAGATCTGTAATCCTGGACTCCATTAAACATCTGTCTCCTCCAATCTCCCTGACAGCCAGGTCTCCTCCTCCTGCTGCCTGGCGCGGATCTCGCCTTCGCAGGTCACTGCAAAGCACAGCTTGTTAATCATCCCCCTGGCTTTGGTCATTCCACACCAGCACCAGTCTGGGAGGGAGGATCTGGGCAAGGCAGTGCCCGTGGCTCGGGGCTACAGGCACTTCCACACCTCTTGGGCTTAAGCTCTTAAATGTGACACATCCTTGAGTGCTTTCCCGGATCGGTGCCCGGTGGCTGCCTGGGACTGTTCCCTTAATTGCTGCATTTTAAACATGCTTCAAAACTTGTTTCCATTACAGGCTCGTGTGCCTTATTACTGTCTTTGAAGCAAGTATTTGCTCTCTTGGGGCTTTTCCCTTGCACCATAAGTGCACAGAGTTATCATTTTCTAATGCATATTCTGTTTTTCATGTGATGCCTCAGAACTCCTAAGCACGCTCCATGTTAGTGGGGATTAATAGGAATTTCATTGTCAGACTCAGGGAAAACTGTGCTCCAGAGTTTGCTGTGTCTTTGAGTCTTTCTTGCTTTAAGGCCCCTGCTAAATATCTTTCATCACTTTATATTACTTGATATAGTCATTATCATCATAGATGTGTGCAGTAGGAACAGGAAAATGAAATCCATTCCAGAACCTGCCCTTGAAAAGCAAACTGGCTTTTATGTTCTATTCTATTAAAAAAAAGAACTTTAAAGTCACACTGTGATGTTATTTCTTTTTTTTTCAAGGTTTGGGGTTTTATTTCCAGTCTTTGTGATTTTCCAGTTTGTGACTGGAGACAACTGTACTCAGCTACCCTGAAAATTATTTTCTTGTTTTATTTCCTAACTGGATGAAGAAGAAGTGAGAATCCTTGAGACCTAAATTAGTCTGTCTTGCTTTGTTGGTGTTTTGGTTTTGTTTGTTTGGTTTTTTTTTCTTTTTTGTGTCCTTTAGAAAGATATTTTGAACCAGCAAGCTGAGCACTTGGTCAATACTCTGTTGTATAGGGTATATCTGTATTTTTGGTTGTAGTGTAAGCTTTGGCCTGCTCAGCAACTCGTGTTTGGGTGGTTGGGAAGATTTGAGGGGACAGGAAAATCCACGCAGCAAGTTGTGTGGATAAATCAGTGCCCCTTCAGTGGATGTTGCACGTGGACGTGACAATTCCTCTGTCAAATGTCTCCAATGTCATTGCCTGAAGAAAGGTCAGGTTAAAATTGGGATTTTTTGAAGTAATGGTCCTTAAACTCTTAGTTCTCATCCCAATCCCAGCACTTCTCACATAATTCTGACTCCCTAGAAATCCTCTCCTTTAGTTCACCTGATGAATTAATTTCTTTTTCTCCAGTCCTGAACTCCTACCCCAATACCTGCTCTTGTGCCCCTCTCCTGAGAGTCTGGATCCATGGATGCCTTTGTGATGTATTTATAACTGGCAAAGCCCTTTGGATTTCTCCGGGATGAAAGACGGTGTTTGTACAAGATCCCTGCTCTCATGACATAATTTGGGAAGCTTTCTCTGGAAGGAACCTTCCAAGCACATTTTGACTTCACGTGTCAGTAGTTTCTGCCCCAAAGAGCAAAGGAAACCCACGTGTTTCCCCCAAGCATCCCACCAGGAACGCGTTTTGATGGAGTAGGAACTCCAGGGTGATCCACATAATTAATGCTGGATTCACGGAGCACTGGCAGGGAAGAGACAGGCAGACGTTTGCACTGCCTTGGCCTCCATCAGGACAAAGCATCCTTTGTTCCCATATCCTTGTTTTATTTCATCTAGTGGTTAAATGCAATAAAACGGGGAACACTTTCTGGCAGTGAAACCAAACGCTGCAGTGTGGTCTGTGCCCGTGGATCTCAGCTCTCTTATTATCCCCAAAAAAGCGCCCAAATTCATAGGGAAGAAGCCCAAACCATTCCTGGGCACTGAGGGGATTCCTCTCTCTCTCCAAGAGCATTATCCATCCTTGAGACTTTCACCTCAGGCCATTAACTGGCAGGTCGGTCATTAGGAGCCACTTGGCAGTGACTGATTGCGGGGATCTCTTTTGCTATGGAAAATGTGGAACCGATTGTCTGGGTGACCCCGTTTGACCTCGGGAATTCTGCGTTTAACCTGGCTTTAGCCATAATAAACTCGAGTAATTAGCAGAGAAATTCAGCGGTGACATGTCTAATTGATTGGAAATGCCAGTCCCCGATGAGACACGAGAGCCTCGGTGAGGGCTCTGCTGTGAGGGGGTCGTCGGGATGCTGTCAGGAGGCAGGAAAACGCAGGGAAGGAATGTGGAGCCTGTTGTAGGTTTGCTTTTCTTTCCAGCTGAGAATGCTGCAGGTTTGCTTTTCTTTCCAGCTAATGGCCTCGGTGAATAGCTATCCATCACTAATTACTGATCCCTGTGCTCAGCACTTTCCCAAGGTTGAGCTCACACCTCTGGGAAAATCCACCTAATCTCTGCACAGGCCACCTTAACCCTCTGCTTGCAAAGAGAAAAAAAAAACACCTTCTGTGATCCTCATCTGGAAGTCCAGCTGTTTGTGCCCCACCAAGGAGGGCCCTGTTTGGGAGAACATCATTTATTTCAGGCTGTGGATTGGTGATATCTTATCTCCCTTGTCAACGCAGATCTGTGATATCCCTTGCCAGGCTTTGCATTGGTGCTCCTAAATCGATGGCAGTTGCAAAATAAAACATTTTTTCAATTAGTTTTTGGATTTGTCCTCAAAACTGGCCATTTTCCTGCCCTGGTTCATGGCAGGGCCTCAGGACCACGTGTGTGCACACCCTGGAGCACAATACCCTGTGCCATGGGGCTGGGAATGGTCTGGGAGTGTTTCCCAGACAGTCTGGACATGGATGATCATGGCCAGGCACTGTTTCAGAGAGGCAATTTGGCTGCAGCTGCTCCATCTGCAGACTAAAGGAACCAAACACTGTGTAAACCTGCACATTAAATTATCAGTGCAGGTCCAGCTTTACAGACTGGTGCAAGCACAGTGCTGTGTTTTTTTTTTGTGTAGGTAGGTTCAAAGTCTCTGTACTGCTCATTGTGGCCTTCCAGCACTTAAAGGGGGCTCATAAAAAAGAGGGGAAATAACTATTTTCATGGCCAGGTAGGACAAATGGGGGGATAGTTTTTAAACTAAAAGAGGAGAGATTTAGGTTAGATATTAAGAAGAAATTCCTGGCCATGAGGGTGGGGAGGCCCTGGCACAGCTTGCCCAGAGAAGCTGTGGATTCCCCATTCCTGGAAGCGTCCAAGGCCAGGTTGGACAGGGCTTGGAGCAACCTGAGATAGAGGAAGGTGTCTCTGCCCATGGCAGGGGAACAAAGAGATGATGTTTTTGCTTATAGTGTTAACTAAATGTTTGAAATATTGATTAAGAGCTGATGTCTTCATATTTGGGGAAAGCTGAAGAGCCCACTGGGGGAGCTTGAGGGGGGTGTATCAGCCATATCTTCGGGAAAAATAGGGAAGAAAATAAAATTTAGGGATGTAGACACTGCCATTTGCCAGCAGGGTTTAGAAGGGTCATTGGAATGTTTTATTT
>JAWWLV010000045.1:1713660-1737314 GCA_035041135.1 Platyrinchus mystaceus
GTGCATCCAAGCTCTTGGAGGTTTTCTCGAGGTTCACCACCTCCTCCCAGCCAAGGGAACCTCCAGAAACCAACCCAGGGCTTCAGGAGCGCTTTCATATCCTGGATCAATAAATTAAAAAAAGGGGAAAAGCAATACAGCGACAACACCAGATGCACTGAAGCATCCTGGGGAGATTGCAGAGTCTCAAAACAAACATTAGATGTGTAAACAGTGTCTCAGCACTCCTTGGTGAGGGTTTGCTGCAGACCCATTTATTGCCTTCCTGATGATTTATTTTCATTAATTTTCATAGCTAACCAGACAAAAGTGCTGGTGGCAAACATTGTGGGCTCTCCCTGCTGCCACACCAGCCCAGCAAACCCTCCCTGTCTCTTTTCTGCTTTATTTTTGAGCTGACAACCAATCCAGCTACTGCTGGTTGTGGCACAAAGTTTGCCCCACCAACAGTTTTCCCCATTCTTCAGTGCCCACACACTTTTGGGGTGTTATTCTCTCTGCTTAGAGGAACAGCAGCAATGGTTGTGGCACAAAAAAAGGTCTTTTAAATGCTGGAATGTTTGTATTTGATTCGTTTGT
This sequence comes from Platyrinchus mystaceus, assembly GCA_035041135.1. Taxonomy (NCBI): domain Eukaryota; kingdom Metazoa; phylum Chordata; class Aves; order Passeriformes; family Tyrannidae; genus Platyrinchus; species Platyrinchus mystaceus. Next base: position 1,714,240 of record JAWWLV010000045.1, read on the forward strand.
GTCTTTGCTTCCTCACACACCCTTTAAAAGGAAAGGAAGGAGGATTCACACATGATAAAGAACTGCAGTTTGGAGTAATTTTTTCTTAAAGCAGAGGGACTATTTGTAGGTTTAAGCATTGACAGTTTTGCCCCAGGGTCCTAGAAAAGCAGACAAAGAATCTTTACTTGGTGGATGAAATTTTCAGGTCCCTGGAAATATCCTGTGCCTTTCAATGGGACAATTCCATTCTTCTTCTCCTTGCATTTGTTATTTATCTTCTGCCATTCTGCCTCTCCAAGATATTAACTTTTTTTTTTTTTTTCCCCCAAGTGAAAAGTCATCCTGAATTTAGTGGTCCATTTTTTGGGGAAAAAAAAATTGCTTGTTTTGTCTCTGTGATTTTCTTTTAGCCTGGGATGCTGCTCTTTCTGCTGTTGGCCATGAAAATAGTCATGTGCAACACAGACACGATGTAGTTATTTATTTATTGTTATATAAACATATGGTATAAATATTTACAAGAGTATGGTGTGACAGGACAAGGTGAATGGCTTCAAACTGAAAGAGAGAAGGTTTAGATTGGATATTTGGAAGGAATTCTGAGCCTGTGAGGGTGGGGAGACCCTGGCACAGGCTGTCCAGAGAAGCTGTGGCTGCCCCTGGATCTCTGGTAGTGTCCAAGGACAGGTTGGAAAGGGCTTGGAGCAACTTGGGAGAGTGGAAGGTGTCTCTGCCCATGGAAGGGAGTTGGAATAAAATGATCATTCAGGTCCTTTCCAACCCAGGCCTCTGATGTATAAATATAGAATATTTATATATTATTAGTGATTTCTTAAAAGACCTTATAAAAGGCTACAGCATTTTCCTAACTCACCACCCTCTCTTCTGGGAGCAGGTTGTGGGTGAATGAGGTTCTCCAGCAGCAGGAGCTCCATTGCATCTTTCCCCCATCATGCAACAGGTTTGTTTTGAGATGATGGGGGTGACTGGAAAGATGAGGCACAAGTTTGTCATGTATAGGAGACACACAGAGCACCTGGACCCACTGCACATGTGGAGACCTGCCCTGATGTTCATCCCAGGTCACAGGGCAAGAGGAAAGTCATGTCACACAGACATCACCTGACACTTTTATCCATCTATATATCCAAAGCCAGGGGGATCACCTTGTCTGCCAGGGAAGCACAACTGGGATGGGAGGCAGCATGTGTTTGGCAGAGCACAGCACCATTACACTAATGCATCTGCAAATGGGAGGCTGGAGAGGGGCTATTTGGATAATGGAGTGGCTGGGCTAATAAAATTAGCCTCCCATTCACAGCCTGAGTGGGGAGGAGGGGAACTGTCCCTTTCAGTCTTTCCCAATCATCCCTTGACATCTTATTCTCCCCCTCCTGACAGCCCAGCAAGGGGAGCAGGCAAGGGGTAGCCCTGCAGCAGAGTAAAAATGGGCTTCTGCACTAACACAGCGCTGGAGATTTCTGGGAAGCCAAATTCCTGGGCTGTGGTGCCTCCACCCCGTGAGAGCTCAGGCTCCAGGAGCCCCGAGCCACCGTCACGCTCCACAGACCACCCTCCCCTCAGGAGGGGGCAAGGTTGGAAATGCATTTGTCAGTTGAGCTCCAGACAGCAAACCACACTGATTTAATTAACCCAGGGAGCCCTGCTGGCCTTGTCTGCAGAGCTCAGGACATCAGGAACGTGGATGAGTGGAGGCAGGATGAGGAGGGAGAGGGGAAGAGGGCACAGGCACGTGGCTGTTGGGCAGTCAGAAGCCATCTCAAAGCACTTTTCTCCTCACAACCAAAGGGCCTTTACAATTACTCTTGATGTGATTTACATTTACTTTAAGGCATCTGCATAATGGAATATAATGCACAGGAAGTGCAGTCATGAGCTTCTGAAAGCTTCTGGGGGCTGACAATTCCTGCAGAGCATGAAATCTCCCTTTCTCTTCAGCTGGAAATGAGTCCAGTCTTCACAGAGCTTTTCATGGGCTAAAATGCCAAAAAATCTACCCACCAACCTGCCTGACCTCTCAGCTCTATTCATGAAGTGCCCAGACTTGCCCTTTCTTTTCTACCTTTCCAATGGATTTATTGGGGCCTTGGACTTCTCACTTCAACACCTCCCCCCAGGCAGGAGGATTTTCATCTCCAGCAGAGCAAAAGACAGGGTAATGTGGCTTTGCTGTCAGTCAGGGGCAGAGCAGGGGCTGGTGGAAGCTGGGCCACCTCTGCCCACACCTGGCAGGTTTGCTGTGACACAGAGCAGTCCCACTTGTAGAAAGTCACCTTGGCCAAGGGCCCGTGAAATTTTAATGCTCCCCACCAAATATTGACTCTCTGAGGGCGTCTGAGTGAGCCTTTAGTGGAGAAGTCGATATTTGTCTGATGTTTCAGTGGATAATGTTGCTTTCCTTTGAATTTCCATTGGACTCTCTCCCAAACCTGTTGCAGAGTATCAGAAGCAAGATAAAAACATGGGAGGAGAAGGGAGTGCTCCCTTTGGAGGGTTGTTATGTGTTGTCTACTCTTCCCTGCCTTAATGAGACTCTCTGCTGGGTGCCCTCCTCTCCACTCAGCATCAGGAGCCCCGTTCCTGGTGTAATCACTTCCAGCTCAGACAAATCCTTTTCCATTTGGCTTCCTAAGGAATTTGTGCAGCCAAAAATTTAGGTGTTAAGACACCACCAGCGCTGAACACAGCAGAAGTATTGCAATGAATGCAAACACATCAGCAGTTTTGTGTGACAAACACTCCTCTTCCCACTGGAGATCACTGCAGAATAATCTTGTCACTCCATCACAAGCGGACTCGAGCGGGTCTAAGTGTGTCCCACTAGGAAAAGAAGCTCCAGGTTAGATTTTAGGTAGGATTGTAGCCATATATATTATTAATAAAAGACACATGTATCCACTTCCTTGCTGTACTCAAGCTACTCAGCTAATTCTTCAGCAAGGACTCTGTTCTGTCCCTGTGGAATGGTCATTCTGCCATCTCGGGCAATTTAGCATCTGTCCCGTGCAAGTCTGAGATGCAGAAGAATTCCAGGGGGGTTAAAGCAAATATATTGCCTTGCAGGTAACAAAATCACTGCTGCAGGTTTGATTTCTGCCAATTCACCATCCATTTGGGACTCAATCTAAGTTGGCTGTGCCTCCTAAGAAAGAATAATGCTGTAAACAATGTAGCACTAATATACTGAGCAATTAAAGAACTTGTTTCTGATTGAAGTTGAAATCCATTATACTTCCATTTGCAAGGCAAGCTGGGCAGATTTTGAAATAAGTGAAAAAAAAAGAGCCAATTTATATTTCTGTTTGTGCTTGTAGCAGTGAGTAAATAAGTCCAGGTGCACAAGAGGAGTTGGAAGACTTAAATTTCAAAGGCAGCTTGGGTGTCTGAGAGCTGTGGGAGTCTGGACTTAAAATAAATGCAAAGGAACTGTTTTCAGGAGCAAAAGGCACAGGATTTGTGGGTACATCTTCATTGCTGTTTTAAATTTTTTCACACAATCACAGAATGGTTTGGGCTGGAAGGGACCTTAAAGATCATCTCATTCCACCCCCCTGCCATGGGTGATTCAGGGACACCTTCCACTAGCCCAGGTTGCTCCCAGCCCTTGAATGCTTCCAGGGATGGGGCAGCCACAGCTTCACTCTCCAGTGCTGGTCTTGCCCCACCCAGCTACTGGCTGATGCCTGAAAGACATCCAGATTTTTGGAGTGAGATTTTTGGGGTGGCCACCTCAGCAGTGCCCCCCCTGCCCTAAAGCAGGGCAGGTCTGGGAGAAGGTCTGCTCAAGATTTATCTGTTCAAGAAGGAGAGTGAATGATGCTTGTGCGAGCAGTGTCATATTTAAAAGGTGTCTCCACTTAACTGGAGGTCACAGTGAATACTCTCCTTGAGTGGTGGCATCATTTCATAAAAAAGCTTTTCCATTAATTAAAGTTAACCCTGCATCGTGCTCAGGGTTTGGTACAGAAGCTTAATTTTTCTGATCAATATATATTACCATATTTCCTAGAAAGAAGCTTTCACCCCCCCAATTAGCAGAGAAAAAAATAATTGTGTGCATTTGAAAGCATTTTGTGCCTCTAATACCCACTAAGTAGATCAGAGTTGCAATTTGCCTGTTCTTAGGCACTTTTGTCTGTATCAGTTACCCAAAAGGAGCACAAAGCATTGTTTGCTCTCATTCAAATGGCACTTCAATAAATGCCAGGGGGAAATGATGATTTTGTACTGCCTTATTTTATTTATTTATTTTTTTTTAAGGTTCAGAGAGAGGGGATAAACTAATGAAAATGCCCCAGCCCATGAATCAGGAGTTTTGGCACTGAGATTTCTACATGGCCTCTGTGTGATCCTGCCCAAGTCACTAAAGGCCACTTTCAGCTCCTTGCAGCAGGCTCTGGCATTTATTTTTATGCAGCACGCAGGGCCACTGATTTTGATGAGGTTTCCAGGCAGGAACATGGTTATTAATTTATCCTCAAAATTAATGGAATTGGGCAGGAGGGGAGAACCACTTTATCTCCAAAACCTTCCCTCGCTCCCAACTTCCAGCACTCCAGGAGGCCTCGAGGCATTGTGTGCTCTTCCCATCCTGGGGCAGAGCCCTGCAGGTGGACTCACACCCCACCAGAACATCCTTCTTCCCTCCTGCTGGGTTGGAATTAATATTCTTATTTCAGTCCCTTTGTAGGGAAAACCTAAAAATTAATTGCCTGTGCACAGGAGAGGTGAACAACCAGATGCCCAGGAAAGCACAACAGAGTTATTGAGTGATTCTGCTTTAATTAAGTGCATCAGAGAGCTGGGAATGGTGGGGCCCCGTGCCTGATGCCAGGAACATCATTGAGAGGATGTGAAGGGATGACTGCTGCCAAGGGATGATGGAAGGTACTCAAGGAATATAGAAAGCTATTTTAATTCTGGCTTGCTTTGAGAAAGCTGGAGCAATAGCCAATAACCATAAAACTACTGGGGCAAAGCTGCAAACACACCAAGGGCATCCCTCAAGCACTTATCTCTGAGCTCTCTGAAAAAGGAGACCTTTTATCAGTTAGAGGGGAGCACAACAGACCAGCAGCTGTGAATTCCCCGCCAAAAGGGCTGCAGGCAGCATTTTCAACCTTCTGCCTAAAAAGCTGGCACCATCCAAACCACCCAAGAGGGAGGAATGTGGGGACATCCACCCTTCTGAGCCTGTCTCCCTGCTGAGCCCCTCACCTTCTAAGACAAATCGGGTAAAACCATTCCCCCTGCGTGCCTTGGCTCCCATGATGTGAAAAGACGTTTCAGATCATCAACTAACCTCTAAAATTAGCAAGCTGTGTTAAAAAATCCCTTAATTCATGGACTGCAGTAGTGGCTGTTGAAGGTTTCTTGCACAATCTTCTGCAGATCACTCCATGGTGGTTCCTGTCCTGGCTCAGCAGAGCACAGGCCACCAGGGTCAGGCTCACCAGATTCATCTCTGTGTGTTGTGAGCATATCAGAAAGGACAAATTCACTGTGAAATTCCCAATTCCCAAGGTCGTCTTTGGTTCTCACCTTGTCTCCCTGTGAAGAAAGGATGCTCCATGGCCCAAGGAGTTCAGACCCCAGAGCTCTTGATGTAAAGACCACCTTAATGGGAGATCCAAGATCTTCTTGACTTCCTTCAGGTTCAACTTTTGGATAACATGAGGTACCCTCAGCAGTAGCTTACAAAGGGAGTCCAAGCAGCTTGTTTTAGGGAGGTATTTGCAATGTCTGTGAACAATGATTCTTGCTTTAAGTCTCCGTTTTATCACAGCTAAGGGATCTTGTTTCCACTGTCCATGCTCTTTTTTCTCAGGATGTCCCTGTGATCCTTGCAGAGATGCTGGGGACTCTGGCTGCTCTGCCACCAAGGAGCATCCTCAGATAGTTCCCATCCCCTGTGAGAGGGGCAGCAGATCCCACTGCCCTTCATTTCTCTCTGTCCCCAGCTCTCTTGCCTAGGTTGTTGTTCCGTTCTCTGTGGGTGAACAGCGATGATTTTAGGGTCTCCTACCCAAAGAATGATCAGAAATGGGTTCTAAGAAGTCCCATAATTATATCACTTCTTCATCTTTGAGTCTTCAGGCTTTGACTGAACATTTTAACAAACTGAGGTCGTACTTTGCTTACAGCCATCAGGATTTCCTTGTCACATTATTCTGTTCTGGCTACACCAGAGCTCCCAACCACTCTGTCAGGGAGAGATCACACTTGCAGGGACACAGATCCAGACTATGAGATGACCCACCTGGAATTAGATGTCTCAGACATCAGGGAGTGTCAGGATAGCTGCTGCCAATCCTCCAGTAATTAAAGCTGGCCTACAGTGTTTTAGCCCTCCATTGCAAGCCTCTGAAAAACCAAACCACATCACTGCTGCAGAAAATGTGTCTGGGGATCCCAGAGGCAAAAGTGCTGACAAAGAACTCCAGAGAAATTAGAAAAATCAGTGATCCATGGCAAAGTCCTTCAAGGACATTTGTGGGGTTATTTCATGGAGTGCATCAAGCACATAGAGACACAGTGAATTAGTGGAAATGGCTCCCTGGATAAGTCGAGGTGTGGAAGCTCCTTGGCTCGGTTCTTATGGACAGATTGCAGAAGAGATCAGGACACTGCTCCAAAATTTCATCTCCTGGGTTATTTTCATTCTCCTCCAACCTTCTGGGCAGTGTTACTGCATATGATTCAGCAGCTGGGACAGGTTTGTGCTCCCCACCATAGATATGCCTGTGTTGTCACAACAGAAAATGCAGGTGTAATACACCCAAAAAAACCCAGTGACTGTTTTTGTGCTGAATTTCAGGACAGCCAGAAAACAAAATGTCTGATAATAGGAAAGGGTTTCCAAGGAGCTGACTGTGCTACAAAAGAACCTCCACCTCTCCTTAGATGTTAGAGGATGTTCTCTTAAACCCTGGAGTTGTGCTTCAATCTATAAAGTTGTTCTTTGAATCACAGAATCATCAAAGCTGGAAAAGATCATCTAAGATCATCAAGTCCAACTGTTCCCCCAGCACTGCCAAGTCCACCACTAAACCATGTCCCCAAGTGCCACATCCACACACTTTTTGAACACTTCCAGACAGGGAGTAAACTTAGCACAAAGCCTCAGATCAAGAGCTAAGGATTTAGAAAGAGTGGAGGATGAACTTCAAGTTTGAACCACACTGAAGGAAAAGAAAATGCAGATTATGTCCATGTACCGTCGTAACTGAAGCCTCAAAGGTGCTGTCAAGTCTTGGTAGAAGGACAGTGGAAAGGCTGGGCATGGCCTGGGAATGGAATAACAAAGAGCCTCAGGAGAGCAGTAAAAATTGAAAAAATAACTTCAAAATGGTGGAGATTTTGGCACATCCAGCCTGGTGTTGCTACCAATCAGTGTGGGACCACTGGGAGCCTTTGGGATTGTGGCCAGACAGGAAACTACAGTAAAAAATTAGGAGCATCTTGGGGTCTTCACTGAAGCTGAGCACACGGAGACCTTGCAGGACAGCCCTTATCACAACATATCTGGATTTGCTGTCACACTCCAGGGCAGTGGCCCAAGTCTAGCACAGCATCCCAGTGCCTGAGGGTACAGAGGTGATCATCTGGCAAAGATCAGCTCCAGCCCAGCTAAAGCAGAAAGTGAACAGCCATCTATCCCATCTGAAGCAAACTATACCTCTGGCTTTCCGTGTGCCCACAAAGATCCTGGAATTCTGCACTGCTCCTTTAATTTTCATGGCATTCTGCTGCTTTCTGTGGTGTGCATAAACTTGCAGTCTGTTCATAACAACATAAGATCTCAGCGTGGTCTGCTTTATGTCTGTATGTATATACAGACACACAATGTTTTTCCCAGCATGCAGAATGAATAAATTCTGGAGCAATTTTTCATTGTTGCCTTTATGAGCTTCAAGAAAAAATGACAAAAAAACTCCACAGAGCGAACAACAACCTCAAAAATTAATAAATAATTTATTCCAGTGAAATTGCTGTTTACTATGGTGGACCTAAGCTAACTCAGCCTGCACTTGGGATCCTGAATATCATTGTTTCTTATTATATCTGTATTTTTTCCAAGGAATCCATGAAGTCCCTGGGAGTATATGCACAAGTGTGAGAGCATGTGCATGTGAAGGCAAGAAACAGGATTAAAGAGACAACATTTCTTTCTATCTGTACATGCTTTGTGAGCTATAGATTGGTTCAGGTTGGAAAGGACCTTAAAGATTGTCTAGTTGAATGTGTTTAAAAAAAGAGATCCAACCCTCTTTTTTGTATGTGTGTTCTCCCTTTATAATCCAACATAAATGATGGATCCATGACACCTCTCTTCAAAAAAAGGCTGGTCACTGGTGGTCAGTAGAGTTCCTGGGGAGCTTTTCATCCTAAAAAGGCATTTTAAATGCACCAGATGAACTGTGTCCTCTTTGTATGTACATATGTGTAAACATGTGTGGGGTTTGTGTAGTTGACCATAATAATATGATTTTGAGCTTTTATATAATTAGCACATTACAGTTTTGTTTATTATGCACATATATGTGAGTATATGGGGTGGGAGTGCTGTATGTTAATATAGGTTTACCCACAAGGCACTAGGAAAGAAAAAAAAAAAACAACAAAAAACCAGAAGGGAAGGAAAGTAAAAAAAGAACTGATCTGTGTGTCTTTTTTGAGGGTTTTCCTTTGAAGAACAAAAGAACTGATTTTCAGGGTTATCTTCCCAGCTTGTCAGAACTGTTGAGGAGCAAAGGTTACCTATAACAGTCATAGAATGGCTTGGGTTGGAAGGGACCTCAAAGATCATCTCATTCCAACCCCCTGCCATGGGCAGGGACACCTTCCTCTATCCCAGATTGCTCCAAGCCCCATCCCACCTACATTAACAACCAGGGTGCTGGCCTGGACTTTAAGAAACAAGGCTTTGCTACAGACCTCCAAGGTAAATAATTTCTATTTTCTGATCTTTGTTATTCTGATCTCTAAGGGATCAATGAATTTCACTTCTAGTGCCTTGGAGTTCCTTTCTCCCTGACTTTTCTGGCACTCTTGTCCATTTAGATGTGGACTGTGATGTCTTTCACTACATGTCTGCAGCAGGGCTGGGGTGGGTTGACCTTGGTTGGACAGCAGGTGTCCATCAGGTTGCTTTCCTTCTCAGCAGGACAGGGGGAGAAAATAAGATGGAAATAAACGTGTGGGTCAACACAAAGGCATTTTAATAAAGCAAAAGCAAGGGTTGTGTGCAGAAGTGAAGGAAAACAGAAGATCATTCTCTACTTTCCATCAGCAGGTGATGTCCAGCCACTTGCCAGAAAGTATGTGTGGCAGTTCCTCTGCAAGACAAACATTGTACTATGAAATACCACCCCTTCTCCTCCTTTCTTTTAGCTTTTGTTGCTGAGCAGACACCTTGTGGTCTGGAACGTGCCTTTGGTCAGTTTGGGACAGCTGTCCTGGCTGTGTCCCCTCCCAAGATCCTGCCCCAGCCTACTGGTGAGGGGGGAAATGCTGGAGAGACAGAGCTGGTGCTGTGGCCAAGGCACTGGTGTGTCAGCAACAACTTTCCATCTGCCAACACACCCCACTGTGAGGGCTGTGGGGAAAAGCAACTCCATCCCAGCCAGACCCAATAGAAGGGCACAAAGCAGTGGGATTCTTCTCTCAGCAGGGGACTCTTGCCTTACAAATAAAACAGCACAGACAAACGATCCCTTTGCCACTGGGCTCATTTAACGTCCGACGCTTAAATGAGACAACCCACAAATTCGCTCATGTAAAAGAGCGAGCTGGGAAAAGCAGTGCCTGAGCTCTTCCCTTGCTAATTCCAGGTTTGCATGGGTAAAGGCAGACTGAAACAGGGGAAAGGAGCCCGGGGTGTGACATCCCTGCAAGGTCAGGTCTTAGGGATATGAGGCTGCAGCTATGGGGGAACAAAAAAGAGGGGACCAGGGCTCCGGGTTGCTGTTGCTCCAGATTGTTGCTGCCCGTTGCTCAGGCACGTTCTGTGGGATTACCATTTGCAAGGGAGCCCGGGTCTGTATTTCCCTTAATGTGCCAGGGCTGCTTGTGCTGACCTCTCTCCTGCTGCCTTATTACCTCAGCCCTGCTTCCCCTCCTTTCTGATCGAATTACTAAAGCACACAGTGGAGTCTCTTGGCTCAACAAAATTTAATGACAGTGACAACAGAGGAGGATAATAAAGATAAATCAGCTGCTCCCAGGAAGGAAAGATGAAGTAAGAACAGAGTGAGTTAGAAGGAACACCATGAAGTGACCCCGGCAAGTGCACGTTCCTCATCATCCCTTTCATCTCGACGGCCGCGTTTTTTTCTGCTTTTTGGGGAATTTGACAGGGAAGAGCAGAGGGGACCGAGGCACTAGAGATTTCTGCCTTAGGCACACTTTTGCTGGGGAATTCAGGGCACATCTCCACCTCTTCACCATCTCCTCCCCGAGGCTGTAGGGTGAGAACAGACCAGGAGAAGTCTTTCATCAGGCACACTAATGAAGGTCTCAGCTCTGGGGTTTTCGTCTCATCTCCAGCCCCGTGTACTAATGTGATCCACACAGTAAAGGGAAATGGGTGTTTGTAAAGGAGCACCTCCTTTCTCAGTGCCTGTAAATCCCTGGGCACACCAAAACGTGCTAATCCAGCCTTTTTTTTTTGATAAGCTTTTCTTGTGGAAGCCAATGGAAGCAGGATCATGTCTTTGGCAAGGAAACCATGAATGGCAGGAGCTCTGGGAGAGGTTGGGGCTCTTGTCTAACCTTGCCCACCAGCTGAGGTTGGATGAGGGATCTAGGGCTGCAATGAGCAACATTCCGAGTCTGATGGGCACAGAGGGCATCCCATCTCCCAAGAACGGTGGGAGAAAAGAGTCCCAAACCGGATCTGACCTTCACACCTCACCCAGACTTCCTCAAATGAATACCAGCTCCTGGGACTGCAGAAACTGTCCCCACTTCCTTCTCCTCCCTGCTAAACAGAGCCTGGAGTGTCTGTGACTACTGAAATTCCTTTTCTGACATTCACCATGTTTCCAGTTGCAGAGCATTTCCTTTTTAATGATAATTCTTGGGAAAAAAAACCCAACAAAACACCCATCCTTTAATTGCACTCTCATTCCTCGCCTCTCCCCTCCCACCAGGTTGTTAAATGTTTGCTGCATTGATCTAAGCAGCTGAGCACGACACAGTGAGCTGTAGTTGAGCCCTCCTGCAAGCTCAATAAACTTAATGGACATCTTCAAGAACTTTAACTGGGAAGATTTAGTTCCCGGAGAAGAAGGAAACAAACACCCAGAGCAGCTTTGTCTGCCTGTTGTCCCTCATTTTGCCAGAAACAGCTGTTCATGCTGGGATTAGCTCAGAGGTTTGTACTGAGCAGAGGCTGACTCACAAGAACAAAAACAGGAGATCATTACATCTCAGTGCAGGCTCCAACTGCTTCAGGCTGCACAGGGAGAGAGAAAATTAACTGGAGTGGGAGCTCGAGCAGCAGAAACGCGGCACAACTTCTGCGCGCGACAGACGAGAGGGAGACGGGAGAACCTCCACTCTGCAGGGTGGAGCAACCGTGGAGCTCCAACCTGAGGGCTGGAGGAGCTGGCTGTCACACTGCCTTAATGGAGCCCATTTGTTCAGGATTCACGTGAGGCAAGTGCTCAGAACAGGAGGGACAAAATTCGTTAATTTACGAAGACGCCGCTTACGGAGAAATTCCACATCTCTCCAGATACTGAGTGTGGGGAACAATCTCCCCTTTTTATGGAGGTAGATGGCAGAGTCTTCACCCTCACATGAATTTCCCTTTGGAGGATAATCTCTGAGTTACTTCAGAGGCATTGGCTTCCACACCTCAGTGGAAGGTGCCCCTGCCCATGGAAGTGGGGCGGAGTGAGATGGTCCTGAAGGTCCCTTCCCACCCAAACCATTTCATGATTCTATGAAAATGGGTGGTCTGGCTTAGAAAGTCATGTTGGATTAATTATAAAGGGCTGGTGAAGACAATGGGCAGACACACAAGGGCACTTCATCCTCAGCTTATTATTGCCATAAATAAGGAACCAGCAACTTCTGCCCAACAGGACAATTTAATATGATGTGGAATATCAGAGGCAAGAGAGCAGCTACTGCTTTAGTAACAACTTATTTTCTTTTAATAACTTATTTTCTAACAGTGAGGAAAGCTCTGGAGGGGATGAGAGGAAGGCAGGAGGTTAAAAGGTTGCTTGGACAGTCTTTCACATTAAATCTGTGCTTTCATCTCAGGGGCTCCTCTCTACTCATCCTTGTCAGAGGATGGCTTGTGGTTGGAAACAGCTCTGCAGACTGTTCTTATAAGTCCTGAGTAGCCCACAGGGCTTCACCAGACAGTCTCTCACCCCCAGTTTAATGCTGATGTGAACTCAGGGTCACCTTTCTCTGTGTTTCTGTCTTTCAGGGCAGGACTTCCTCCCCCCTTCAGCCCTGTAACATAATAAACAATGACCCGAAATGCTCAGTAAGCCCATTCCTCCATGGGTAAGTCATCATTGCCTGAAACAGAGCAGTCTGCACTTCCATCATCAACTGATGGCTGCTGCTAAGTCCTTTATATTTTACCTTATATTTTTTTTTTGCACCACCCATCATGTAACTCAGTATCGTCATGGCCTGATGGCAAAACCACAGAGCACCAAAACCCATGGGGAACCCCCACTGACAGCAAGCCCTAGACCTGATGTATCAGGGTTATCTTGCACCTTGGGTGACTATAATTAATGCTCCTGAAATCCAGGATATCTTTCCATATTGGCCAAAGACCTGGGGTTGTGTTTTCTTACTCAGCCTCACCAGTTCTGCCTTGCAGGAGCCACCTCTTCTTCAGTGGGGAAGCAGATGCAAGTTCATGTTTCTCCTTTGTTAAGTCACAAAGTGTTGTTTTGGGCACCTCCTAGAGCTAATTCATTGTCATCTTGCAGAGTGAGGACAATGTAAGGCTCTGCCATGTGCTGTATTGATCCCCTGACTTGATTAGTTGGTGTATCGAATCCCCCTGCTTTTCTAATCTAATTAATGCAAGGTAAATACTCCGTGTTGGGGCCTGGAGTCACGTTCTAAGAGTAATCAGGGAGTGGGACTGATTAAAACCAGAAGGCTTGGAGGATAATTTATGGACTACTTGACAATGCTGGCAGGTTGGGGTATTTTGGAGAGCTCTGTGTGGTCTCTGGCTCAAAATTGGCTCTTTGGCCGGCTCCGCATCCAAATTCCTCCTCATCCCTCAGTATGATGGCTTGAGGTTTGAAGGGGTCTGATCTCTGGGGTGAGACACAACTGTGAAGATCAGGCCATCTGGTTTCACATCCCACCACCGGTGGGACACTGTGCCAGAAAGGCAGATGACACACTTCATCTGTGACCTGAAGAAAATCACCACATGTCATGGTTTGACAAAAATACCCAACACCAGACATGTGAGGGCTTTGCTTTTGTTTAGGAATCTGTATGGAGATAGAAATAAATTATTGAGATGTAGCTTAGTTCCAGTTTGTCCCTGTTTCAATCCAGATCCTTGTTTTTCAAGACAAGTGAATGCTCTGGGTATAACTGGACTAGGGAAGGGGATAATGGTAATGCATTAATTAATTAACTCACCCTCACTATGAGGGAAGTAACACAATAACTGTTGTGATGAAGAGGTAGAAGAGGAAGTGGGAATTTTCATAGCCCAAACAAGTGTGTGCTGCAGGTGTGGTGAGATCCTGGGGATGCATTTAGTTCCAGCCACCTCCTAAGGTGTATCCTATACCACGTGGGAAGGAGCCTGGCTGGGTGGATTGTCCTCCAGGATTCATCTCCCCTCTTCTCTTTTGTTGTTCTCCATCAGTGGGGGACTTTTGACACCCTGGCCAGGTGATGTTCATCCCTCTGCACCCAGGTGAACATCTGAGTGTGGGATCACCTCCTTTATCCCCTCTTTGAGCCTGGGAACACACTGCAACGAAGAGCAGACAGCCTGTGGAGGAGAAGTGAGGAGTGGGAAGGTGGAAATCCAGTGCAGCCTGTGGAGAAACTGCTCTTGAATGTCTCTGGTGTCCACCAAGGCGTGAGATGAGGAAAGCTGTAGTGGGCAGTGAGGGCTGGGCCGAGCTCCATCTGCCCTGATTGCAATTACTCCGTGGTTGGAATGGCATGAAATTTTTTTCCAGGGAATAGGGAGCACGGGCACAGGGTCACTGAGAGCAATGGCAGGGCCATCTATTCCGATTCCTTTCTTTTGCATCCACGTTTTCCCGGGCGGGAGCGCAGCGGCTGCAGCCGGGGGAAGGCAAGGGCAAGTTCAGCAACCAGATGTAATTGCATTTTCCTCCACAATTGCCTCCAGGGCTGAACCAAGGCCCTCCCTGTGCCTGCCTCTCTCCTCACAATGCATCATAGAGAATTGGTGGAAAATCCAGTTAAAAGGCCACTCCTGGGTCTCAGCTGCCGAGGCACAAATTGCGGATGAATTTCCCCTCTCCCGAACACGCCTGATGGGTTTTGTCATCCAGCCCCAGATGGCTGGGTTGGATTTCTCCTCTCTCCTTGGTCCTTGGTCTCTCGTCACAGCCCCTGTAGCTGCGTGTGAGCTCTTTCTGAGCAAGGCTGCACTTCAGGCTCCGTGTTTTACAGCACTGTCATTACACAAAGATTTCTCTTCCTACACGTGTAAAAGGGAGCCCGAGATTGATGGAGTGTTGGAGTGGATAATCACAAATCCAGCTGCCCCGAGGTAGCTGAGAACAGAGGTGGTGCAAGGCAGGGGGAAAAGGGTAGTGGGGCCTGAGGGAGCTTTGTAGGGTACATTTATCACGCTGTTGGCAGAGAGATGCAATTTATATGGATGGGGCATAAATCCTGTTCGAGCTGCACGAGGCTCCATATGGGCAGCTGAGCACCTGGGTCTGCTGGGATGCTGGAAGCTGGAGCTGCTGTGGTCATCCTGCTGTTCTCTGCCTGTTCCCCTGGCCTTTTCCTGCATTTCCTCTTCCCTTTCACCTCTTGGCAACTCCCTTCCTCTTCCCAGGCTCGTGCAGCAGGGCTGGCTCTGGGAAGGGGGGTCTGGGTGAGCAAGGAAGGGCACTTCCCTGTGCTTTGCTCACTGTGAGACATCTCTGCCAGAGTTACTGAATCCACTGGAAAACCTCTGCTTTCTCCTCACCATGCCCTTCTGCTGGAGCAGGGGCTGCTCCAGGGATTGCTCTCAAAAGGCTTCACAGAATGGTTTGGTTGGAAGGGACCTTAAAGATCATCCAGTCCCACCCCCTGCCAT
Organism: Platyrinchus mystaceus; assembly: GCA_035041135.1. Taxonomy (NCBI): domain Eukaryota; kingdom Metazoa; phylum Chordata; class Aves; order Passeriformes; family Tyrannidae; genus Platyrinchus; species Platyrinchus mystaceus. The sequence goes on from JAWWLV010000045.1 coordinate 1,729,544, forward strand.
GGGCAGGGACACCTTCCACTAGCCCAGGCTGCTCCAAGCCCTGTCCAACCTGGCCTTGGGCGCTTCCAGAGATCCAGAGGCAGGAACAGCTTCTCTAGGCAACCTGTTCCAAGGCCTCACCACCCTCTGAATAAAGAATTCCTTCCCAATATCCCATCTAACCCTGCCCTCTCTCAGTTTAAAGCCATTCCCCCTTGTCCTATCACTCCAGGCCCTTGTCCCAAGTCCCTCTCCAGCTCTCTTGGAGCCCTTTTAGGCACTAGAAGGGGCTCTCAGATCTCCCTGGAGCTTTCTCTTCTCCAGGATGAACACCCCCCAGCCTGTCTTCATGGTTGCCACGTTGCTGCAATGGGCAAAGCTGAGAACATTTTCTAGCAGAGACCTGGGAAATGACCTCATTTTTGCTTATCCCCAGGCCATGGAGGGCACCTCTTGTCCCCTTGGCTGTCCCAGAGGCAACCAGTGGGTCTGCAGGTATTCCCTCCTGCTTCATCAGCACTGTCTTCAGGTCCAGCTGCACTCAGCCTTTTATGCAGGATATAATTGCATTTTCTGAGCTCTTGGGGTCCCATGAGCTGGTGGGTTTGAACTCCCCCTGAGCAGCTTTACCCCCTGCTCTCTTCCTTGTGCCCCCAGAAGTATTTGTGTGTCACCATCATGCTGGTGTGTTTTGGGCACAACAGTTGCTTTCAGGGCCCTTCTGGACTAGGGAACAGCAGTAACAAAGCATGGTACTGCCTGTCCAGGGATGGATTTACTGGGAATAAGGATGTTGTCATACTGGTTCTTGCTGGGTTGCTTGTACCTCCATACCCTCCCCAACAATCTGCAGTGCATCTCTCCCTATATACATATATATATGTATATATATATATATATATTCATTTTCCTCTTAACATCTGAAAGCAAGGCTTGTTTTCTTCTTCATAACGCTAAAAAAAATCCTCTTTTCCTTTTGGTCTTGTATTTTGGAACAGAGAATAATAATAATAAGAATTTCTCCACTATTTTGTCCCTGTCATTGTAGTCACTCTTCCCTGGATTTCAGCCATCCTTTGTGCACCCCGGTTTCCACTTCCAATTCGCAACCACAGATTTGTTATTTGTGGAGAATCTGCAGACACACAAACACAGAGGGGCCCTAACCACTTGGAATAAGCCTTGGAAATTAAATAATAAGTGGAGACACGCCTCCTTCCCTCACACATGCTACGTGTTGCTCCAGCAAACGTTGAATAAATCGCCGAGCTATGAGGTAATAAATCTTTCATGAGATTTGGACCATCTGAACTTCAGTGATTGTGTGAGGAATGTATAAATTTCACATGCAGATATAGAGCAAAAAAAAAAAAAGAGAATCTTTAGATTAGTTATTAACTTTGGAAACACTTGATGAGTTTTGATTCATTAAGTGTTTCAAAGTCTTGTTAATTTAATAAGTACCGATGAGGCTGTAATGTAAGACAACAATCAGTAATTTGGAGGGGGGAAATAATAAAGTAGTCATTACAAAGCAGAATGTTTAATCAAAGAATGTGGAAACTTACAGTTTCACATTAATTTGAAAAGGTTGGAGATTTAAAATTAATATTAGCTCTGACACAGGGAGGCTTTCTCTACAAGCAGATAGGGCTTATATAATTACTTAGAACAGAATTAAAATGCCTGTAAATTTAATGGCTTTACCTCCTTAAGTGGATCCCCAGGCTCTGCAGGTAGAATAGAAATAGAGCTAAACCAGTCATGGTCCTTCAAATCCCTGAGGAAAAACTCACCTGTGGAATTCTGGCAGCAAATCCCACACTTTGGTATTCCCCTGGTGCCCTGTGCTTGAATGGAGAGGTGTCCCAGGAGACTGAGATATGCCAAGGAAAACTCAACTAATCTTCCTCTACCATGGAAACATCTCCTGTTGCCCAGAGAAGCTGTGGCTGCCCCATCCCTGGAAGTGTCCAAGGCCAGGTTGGACAGGGCTTGGAGCAACCTGGGCTAGTGGAAGGTGTCCCTGCCCATGGCAGGGGGTTGGAATGAGACGATCTTTAAGATCCAATCCAAACCATTCCATGATGATTTCATGGTGGTGACTTTCATCTGACTTGTTACCTGAGGCTCCACTGACAGTTGATGGAGGGACACAGTTATTTTTATGTTGTGACCCACCTTAGACAGAGGTGTCTATACCAGGATTCCATTAATCCTGTCTCTGTGATACCCAAGGAGGGAGCATGGACAGCTTGCTTATATGTAGGCACTGGCATTTCACACCTTGAATTTTATCCACAAGTCCATGTTTGTGTCTCTCTGTGCCTGTGAGTGTGAGTTTGTAGGATGGAGAAGAGAAGTCCTGGTGGACATTGCAGCTGAGTGTCCAGCTCCAAGACAAAAAAAAACCCCCAAGTCATTACCTAGGCATTTCTGGAGCAAGGGCAGTTGGATGCATTCTTAGAGCTTCACATCTTTCTCAGCAAGGCCCATAATTCTAAGCCTTTTTATTTTCACATTTCTCCTTATCCTGACGGGGTCCAGTCTCCCCATGACTCTTCATTTGGTGTGGTGACATGGAGAACAGGGTGACACTCAGGCAGAGTGGGAATGATGGTCTGACAAGCAGCAGGAACAGATAAATGTGATTTAATTTGTCCTCTGTCTGGACTCAGCTTAGGTAACCAGGACAAATCTGTCCAGACACAGTTTGTCACTCTGTAAGTATCTGTCCAGGCTTTCTCCTGCTCAAGGACAGAGAGAGCAGAGAGCAGTTTCCTCACGCAGTGGAGCTGCTGGGAAAGCCAGTTGGGATTCAGCTGGGAGAGCACCATTTGTAAGCTGGAAAGGTGGACTAATGAGATGGTTTTCAGGCCTTTGTGGGCTCAGCTTTGCTTTGCTGCTGCTGCTGCTGCAGCCCCGTGGGACTCGTGAAGATGGAAAAGAGCTGACTGTGGGAAATCAAGAGCAGAAACCCTGTCCAGCCTGCAATACTCTCTCACTCTGCTTCCAGCATGCAAATCATCAAGTCTTTGGGTGAAAAGGGATTTTCCCCTCTGCAGAAACTCGATGTATTTCTGTTCTCCCTGGGAAGCAGTGAAGATCCTCATTGTACTCTGGAAAGGGAAAGCCCTGGACAAAACAAAGTCGGTGGGTTTGAAGGAGTCTGTTGGTCAGTTTGGAAGGGAAGAGTTTATGTTTTTGTGGGTTTCAACCACTTGGGAGACCAACCACCCTCTAAAGACATTTTCCTGCCTCTTGGATGGATATTTTATCTTGCAATCTATTGGATGCTGGCTTTCCACTCTCCAATATATAGCTGTTCATTTCTTCCCCTTCCTTGCAGGAGACTAAAATTATTATTTCCTTTAAATAGCACTTGAACCATTCTCATTGTTATTTTAATGTCATTTTGGTAAGGGGAGGGAAATCTTCCCCCCCTCCCCCCCGAAATATCTGAATTTCACTTTGATCCCAGTTCATAAATTTATTCTGAGGACTCAAAAACATAACAAGGGAAAATTTATTTACTATAAACTTTTATTCTACCCTTGCACAGCTGCAACCTTCTCCCAGTTTTTGGCATTATTTCCTGTGCCCACTGAACACTTTTGCTCTGTGTTTTTGATCCAGTTTCCATTGGTTGCACCCTTAGATTGACAGGTCACTCTTTTAAATTATCCCTGTTCTTAATAGTTATTTTTATTCTATACTTTCATGGCACCAGGAGATGAATAATGATAAGGAAGCAAAGACACCTAATATTTATAAGACTGTGTCCTCTGGTGGTTTTATGCTCAGCAAAGAGACTTATTTTGGGGTGAATAGTAGTTTCCAAATATATCTCTATTAATGGATGGATCATTTGTAAGTTCTACTGATTTTTTTCGCCAAAAAAAAAAGGAGAAAAAAAAGAAAAAGGCTTTTTCAGAGAAGAATTGAATGTGTGATTTTTACAGTGTTCCCTCTGTGTAGGGATGCACTTTATTCTTCCTGGGATAACTATTAATTCCATGCAATGTTCAGGTAAACTGGAGGGCAGGAAGCCTTCAGTGCTGACCTGCAGCATCACACACTGCTCAGGTCCTGCCAGATTATGGACCAGTGGACAGGGGGGGGAAAGAAGAGAGATGAGATGAATTGTAATAAAATTTGTCATTTTCCTTTGTCAAAAGTCGTGAGATCTTCTGTGACAATGGAGTGGGAATGAAAGGACTGGCTTTGAAGAGGAAACTAGAGGTAGCAGAAAGGTACAAAAGCCTGTAATGAGCCTGTAATGATCCTGGAAACAGGGAAAAAGGTTGATGTAGGTGAGGAAAGATAAAGCTGATGATACCTGAAGTGTGTTTGATCAGAAAACTGGTGCAGAAAGAGACTAGAGAGGATGAGAGTTTGGGTTCTGTGTGCATGCTCATGCTGGGGTGTTGGCATGTGTGTACAGACACCTGGTTAATTATTACAATAATTATTTTGAAGTTGGAATTGATAATTCAATTTCTTCTGCTGCTTTATTTTATTGGGGGGTGAGGAGGGGAAAGAAGCATATCCTCTAAGTGCAACTCTAACCACAGATAACCTTCCTCTTATCTGAAATTAAATTATCAGAGCTTTGTCTATACAGTCAAATGATCAAATCTGGACAGATTTGAGCCTCAGATTTGAGAAACCAAGTCAAATTAAAGGAAAGAAGGGGAGAAAGCTTTTACACTACTGAGCAATTCTACATTGGTCAACTGCAAGCTTGAAGGATGATTTTTTTTTTTTTAACCTTTTTAAAAAACTATGGAAGTTCCTGTTTAGACAGGAAAGATAAGAACAGCTTAAAAAATGTTATAGTGGTGCTAAAAACCACTTTTCCCATTTACCCGTCTCCATAAATTCATCGGTGAAAATCCATTAGTAAAAATGAATGATGGTGTGCATGGAAAGATATTTTCATATCAGATATCAGATTATATCACAAGGTGAAGATTAAAAAAAAACCAACTTCCCTTGTTGTTTTGGAAAGCTCTAGTGCTCAGTTCAGAGCCTGCTTCAACCTCAGCTCTTTGGCTGAGCGGTGTGATGTGGGGTGATGTCTCCACTCTGAGACAATTTTAGGATGAAATACCATTCCTTCAACGAAACTGTTTGTGTCCCTGACTGCTTTTTTTGGCATCACCACGGAGGTCCAGTTGCAGGGAGGGGTGGGCAGTGAGGAAGTCGCCCAGAGCTGTGTCTCATACCTGTAGAAAACACTGCAGAAAGGAGAAGCTCTGATCTTCTCAGTGAGGAGGTGGAGGAAGGAGCCCTCAGGTGACAAATGACAACTGCCAGTGACAGGGAGTCCCACGAGTCACGTTTTCATTGCCTCAGTGAATGTGCTGGTCCAGGGATTCTTCACATAGCAGTGAAAGTGTGGAAGGAGAGGGCTGGAAGCACCTGGCTGTGTTTGGGTGGTAGATCTTGCAGCTTGCCTAGAGAAGGATGCTCTGACCTCAGAATTCATCCAGCATACAAAATACCAGGCATAACCAAGAGCTATAAACCACCAGGAGCTTTCAAATCCACCATTTCCCCACCAGCTTCCCAGGAGGGATGGCCCAGACCATTTGTTGGCAGTCTGAGTGCAGGAGCAGAGCTGCATTTCCCTCTCACACCCCCAGACGTGGCTCTTTGACCTTTGGGGAAGCAGCCTGAGCCGGTTGGGGTGGGGGACAAGGACATTCTTGGTGCTCTCTGGTGGCCCTGCCATGGATTATGGGATGCTGGGATGAGTCAGGGTGGAGCTGCTGGTGGAGCTGCTGTTCCTGGGAGTATTTGCAAAGCAGAGGCTGGCCCAGAATTAACTCCATCTGTTTCAGAAGCAGGAATTGTGCTGCCTGTGTCATATAATGCCAGAGATTTCACACTGAGCTGAGCAGTCCTGATTCACTTTCCAACAAACTCCACGATCCATTGCAGGACAGCTGTCCCAGAGGGAGCAGCCTGCTGTGTGCTGGACAGACACACGGACCTGGCCAGGCTGGCAGACGGTTTCCTTGAACAAACCCTGCAGGAATTTCTCAAAATCCCCTCTCTAGTCCCAAACCATATTGGTCACACCAACTGTGATAACTTTAAGGGACAGTAAACAATCCAGCCTGCTGCTCTTTGGTGCTGCCAGACCCTGCTTGTCTCTGCAACCAGCAGAGAAATGTGAGAATTCTCTTTAAACCATCCACAGGTTTCATGGCTGTTTCTCTCTATTCACTGTACAAGGAGCCAAAGTCTGGTATTCCTGGGAACTGTCCATCTGAATGGGTCACTACTGTCACTGAGCTGGGTTTTAGGTGTCTAACCAGAGCTCAGGCAACACATTTTTTGGGCTGATATCCTACAGTTGCTCCCCCACCCTCTGAAATGGCACCAAGACCATAAGATGGATTTATATCGTGGACTGTAAGATGCCATGAGACCATAGGATGGTCTTGTATTTGTGAATTAAATACCATCCATGGCACACCTAGTGATATCCATGACTTAACCTTCCTTGTCAGGGTTTATCAAACAAGTAACACTCAGTTCTCAGTCATCATTTCCACCTTAGTCTCCCAGGAATCCTGCTGGAGAGCAGGGATGTGCAGTGATGGATCCTGCAGAGCAGACCCCTTGTTCTTGCCCAATAACTTTTAAATATTTCAGGTATTAATCTGGAAATATTCTGGATATTCAAATTTGACCCAAAACTGCAGCTGATTTATTCAATTTTGAGTTAATCCAGTGAAAGGGGGCAATTTGATCCATTCTGTTCTTTTTTATACACAAAGACACAGGTAGAGAGGAGCAAGAAATGGGTTGGAGATGGTTGGTGTGCTTGAGATGGGGGTTGGACCTACACAGACTGGCTTCCTATGGAAATTCCTGTAATCTGTGCTAAAAAAGGTGATTTCTAACAGTAGGACATCAATCCTTCAGCCACTCTAGAAGATGAAGGCTTTTGGGAGGTGAGGGATGAGATGGAAGTGGGACAACCTACATTGCCAGGGTGGAGTGACCACCCAGCTGCTCTGATCACATTCACATCTCTTGTTAAAAGGGGACCCATAATTTATTTCATTTTTAGTGACTATATTTATATTCATAACTTCCTCTTTTACCCACTTCTTCCTTTTCCCTGTCCTCCTCCCTCCCTCCACTGCTCATAAGATGTTTTGGAAGGAGTGAGACAGTGACTGAAGGCTCAATGAGTCTCGTGCACACAGAGCTTTCCAGGCTGCTGCTTTTGCCATCCACATTCTGGAGATTGGATGCAAAGATGGATCTTCTTTTTTTTTCTGACTTGTTTGACAAACTTAATGTGCAGCTGCACATTAAGTATTAAAATATTTTGCCTCCAGGCAGTGGAAATGTCGTGCTGTGTCTCTGTTGGTGACGTGGATGTATTTAAATGGGGTATTTCTCACCAGGCAGCATTTTAGGGGACTCTCTCCTATCAAGTACCTCTGTATTGTCCTGGGTTGGACACTGCATGGAATGTGGAGCACACTGCACACATATGTGACACAGCACTGTCTCTAATGTGCATTTCAACATTATTATTACAAAATTCATGTGGTTGAAGCACACACCTCAATGTGGATTGAAAATAGAGCCTCTCCTATGAAGATAGGCCGAGCAAAGCATTCATGGAGCTGTGTCTCCCCAGGCACCACAAGGACTGTGTGCACCTCATTCCTGCCTCACCATGTGAATACTGCATCCCACAGATGCTCACCAACATCCCACCTTCCAACCCCTCCACACTCCAGAAACTGAGCAGAAACACGTC
>JAWWLV010000045.1:1737414-1750979 GCA_035041135.1 Platyrinchus mystaceus
TGCCACAAATGTGACACTTGTTTGTACACACATGATAGAGGCATGTGCTCCAGTGCGTGATGGCAGAGACACATCACATGTACACATCAGATTTGTGTCTCACACGCTCACTCAGTGTGCACATGCATGTCCCACAGATGCTCTCCAACATCCTGCCTTTAAACACCTCTGCAAATGAGCAGACAGGGCTTGACATGAATGTGACACTTGTTTGTACACGTATGATTGTGGCATGTGCTCCAGTGCGTGATGGCAGAGACACATCACACATACACACATCGAACGTGCCTCTCACTCTCAGTGTGTACATCTATGTCCCACACATGCTCACCAACATCCTGCCTTCCAACCCCTCCACACTCCAGAAACTGAGCAGAAACACGTCCTGCCACAAATGTGACACTTGTTTGTGCACACATGATCGTGGCATGTGCTCCATGACACGATGGCAGAGACACACCACATGTCTGTACATCGAATGTGTGTCTCACATACTTGCTCAGTGTGTCCTACATCCATGTCCCACAGATGCTCGCCAACATCCTGCCTTCAAACACCCAAGAAACTGAGCAGAAACACCACTTGCCACAAATGTGACACTTGTTTGCGCACACATGATCCTGGCATGTGCTCCAGTGCGCGGTGGCAGAGACACACCACACGTACACACATCGAATGTGCGTCTCACTCTCACTGTGTACATCCATGTCGCACATGCTCACCAACATCCCGCCTTCCAACCCCTCCACACTCCAGAAACTGAGCAGAAACACGTCCTGCCACAAATGTGACACTTGTTTGCGCACACATGATCCTGGCATGTGCTCCAGTGCGCGGTGGCAGAGACACATCACACGTACACACATCAAACACGCGTCTCACGCTCGCTGTGTACGTTCAAGAAGCTCCATATCCATAACATGTTTTCCCGGCAGGCACAGGGAACAGATGCCCGGTACATATGGATCTATATCACAGGCACAACACACGTGGGGAACGGGCACGGCAGGCTGGGCAGAAGGAAAGCTCTGGCTCTTTTTCCCCCCCTCTCTGCCTTCTCCACGTCAGCCTGGTCCTCCTTGACGAGTTCCCAGGGAAAGGCCCTGCCTTGCAGATGTCAGCTCATGTTGGATGGTGTGTTCCTTGCCTTTTTCCTTAATAGCTGCCCCCAAAAAGATTATTTGTCTTGGAGGTGGTTTTTTTTTTTTTTTTGCTCAGAACCAGTGATTTTGAGCCTGAAGGGGAACACATAAAAATAAATCTGGAGGGGAAATGTGAATCATGCATTAAAATATGCTGGAAGTTGGGGATTTCAGTTTAATGCTATGGGACAACATGCACATGCCAGTGCTTCCAGTATGCTTAGAAATGCCTTATTAGTCCAAAGAATCTTGTTGCTTTGTCTCTTCTGATACTCTTCTGATCCTTTAAGCATAAGAGAACTGGCTTCCTCTGTTGATTCCCAATATCCATTTGAAAATAGTGTGATCTCATCCTGTAATGGTGAACTCGGGCTCCCAACTCCTCTCTGTTGGTTGCACAGGGAACCAGTGTCAGGCAGCTCTGGATAAGAGTTGACTTGAGTCTTCCATCATCTTCTCAAGAGAAAACAGAATAAGTGTTCAAAGCACTCCCAGACATCCCCATACACTTATGTTTTATTCCAGGGTCCGTTTTCTAACTGGTGTGTTTAGATCTGCCCAGCATTTTAGATGGTTCCAGTCTATCTATTTAATCATAGCTTTTGTTAAGTTATGTGGAGTAGCTTAGCTGAAAAAAAAAATAAAATTTTTAAACTGAAATAAAAGTCAACAAATAAAATGCTCTAACTGTGCTAGTTTAAATTAAAATCATATAAAGCTTTTGAGTAGACAAATTCAAAGACTTAAAAACTTAACTTCTGTGAACACAGAAGGTGGGATCAGCAGTGGTTTTGGATGAGCATTATAACACTGAACTCAAATGAACAACTTGTAGTCCTAAAGTTTGGTGTGTGAACTCCAGTTCAAGATGAAAATCACATTTCTACCGAGTTTTAAAGAGGACGAATCAATAACAATTGAGGTCTGAAACTTAGAAGAACAGAGCTTTCCTCTGCTTTTAGTGGTTTATTGTGTTTTTACTAAACTGAACAAATGGAAATTAAAGGGAAGCAAGGCAAGCAAACTTTTTTTCCTGGGAGGGGGAACTGAGATTACTTCTGCAAACAGCATTTGCAAAATCAGTTCTCCAGGCTTTATATCTTGTCACCAACACCTCGAGTGCATCAGCAGTTTGGAGTGAGCCGTAACACGTGCCTGAGGGAATAAACACCAGCATCCAGCTCAAGCAGGGATCTATATATAACCCCAAGGAAGGAATGCACGGGCTGTAACTTGTCAGGTATTTTCTCTAATGAAGGCTGAGCTGTGAGAAATTAGCACCAGGGAGGTCTGTGGACCAGATGCTCTGGGACATAATCCAGGGTTGGGAGTTTTAACTCCACAGTCCACCCAGTATCAGCTCTGTGTGGCACAGACCCGTCTGGAGAAGGTCTCTGCAGTCTCTCACCACGGTTTAACCAGTGGTTTAACCAGTCCAGGACTTGACTACACTTCTGAATGATGATTTGCTGATGTAGGTTTGACCACTTCTCCACATCTGATCTTCACTCTGGCCTTGTGGTCAGTTTAGGTTCAGGTCAAATCCATGAGCAAGATCTGATGTGTTTCTCCTGGAGATCATTAAAGGGCAGCTTTTTTTGTGGGGGGGAGGGTTGTTTAATAATCAGTGAGCTCTGGAAAGCAGCAGCAGGTAGAAGACAGTTAAAAACCTCTTTCTCCCACGGGAGAAGGGAGCCTTCAGTTTTACTTAGAACAGAAAAAATACACCACAAAATCAAAAATACAACCCCCCTTCTGTAAGTGAAAGAGACGTGGCCCAATTTCACAAAGTGCTGAACAACCTTGGTGGAAAGGCAGAGAATCAGCTCAATAGTTCATTTACATCCTTGGATCTCATTCCTGTGACCTCCACATTGACCTTCTGCTCTTCAGGCCTTGCTCTTGCTGTCTTGAGCTGTTCACCCTCATCTGATGCTCATCTTTCTTCTTTCCCCTCTGCCTTCTCTGTCCCTCCCTCCCTTCCTCCTTGGGCCACTGTACCTGGATCTGGTATCTAAAGGTTACCTCTGTCCCTGCCCCTGGCTGGAGGGTTTTAACTGGATGATTTTAAGGTCCATTCCCACCCAAACCATTCTGTGATAACCCCCACGTGGCTCAGCACAAACAATCCCCTAAGCTTGGTCCTCCTGACTTCTGGGATGGGATCAGCTGCACAGAAATGGATCCAGGAGAAGCTGTTTTCCAGATGTTTTTCCCAAGTAGCACATCATAAGGGCCCATTCCTTGTCTCTCCAGCTGGTTTTGAGTGATTCCTTTCATTTGTGCACTCATTTACCAAGGTTAATTTAAATGGTGAATACCTGATATGCAGATAACAGGGAATCAGTTAATCCTGTAATAAATTGGCTCATGCACAGAACTCTTGGAATTCTTGATGAGTTTGCCTTTCTGTTGAAGAGACAGATCAATTCAAGCCATCAACAGGATCCTTCCCTGGCATGAAACTGTACGTTAAAGCAGGATGAGGATTATGAAGCATAAGCTGCTCTTAATTTTATTGACTTTTGGTGCACCCATGTTTGTCTTCCAGACTTTGTTATTTAAGCAGCAGACATGGATCAGGTGGACAGTGAGTTGAGGTCTAGGTATCAAAATGACCAAAACCATATCAGTTAATTAAAAGAAGACTTAGGACTTCCTTTGGCAAGCAGTTCTCCCTCAGCTGAATCTCAACTGAAATCCCTGCCAGCCTATTTCTGCAGAGTGCTGTGAATATCTGGGCAGCATTTGCCCTCTTTTGGAAAATTGCATTTGTTCTTGTTTGCTGTGCTTTTCCAGAAGCCTTCCAAAGGTTTGTTTGGGAATATGAGCTGGGTCCAGATGAACATGCTGAATAGATAAGGTTATCCCAGGCAGCTGGGGTCCAGGAGTTTACTCATTGTCCTCTGCCACTGACCCTGCTGTCACCACCTAGTCCATGGAAATTGTGGTTATTTTCCATTCAGAGGCAACTGGGAGAGCGTTCTGGAGGATATTCATCCCCAAAACATGCAGGCTCCTGTGTTCTGTCGCCTGCCTACGGACCCCGTTCTCCATCTGCTGCTCAGCCTCCCATTATGCAAATGAAGGAAGGCTTGCTTCAAGTTTATTTCTTAATTTAATAAATGTAATTTAATAAATCTTAATGCAATACATTTCTAGTGAATGAAAGGATAGCTGGCTGCATAAAATAGCATCAGCTGTCAGACGGCCCCCCTGTTCCCCAGGAGCTCAGACTGCTTCAGGGATTGTTTCTCTTAAGAAGACTTTGCCAAATCAGATCTGTAGCCCAGCTCTGCCTGCGTCTTGCTTTTGATCATGGCCAGAAGTAAAAAATTCACTGACCTGTCACTGAAATGGGGCCAGGATAAGGAGGAGAGGCTGCAGTGAGAGGGAGCTGTGTGTGCAATGTGACACTGGCTGTGGTTTTCTGGTTGGGACCACAGTGTCACATCTCGTTGATCTCCCCTCTCTGTCCCTACACAGCAGATTTCATTGCTGTTCTTTTTCCCCTGCTTGTCAGGAAAGCAGAAGTGAGTGGGCATCACATTTATCCCCTTCTGCAGAATTAATTTCCCAGTGCATCCCACCCAGATCTGAATGTGCAATGCACCAGAGAAAGATGTTTGGAAGGACCTTCTTTTTGGGCATGAGCTGAGACAGCTGAGCCTGGTGATCCCTATTTCCCAGGAAGAGTGACAGGATCTGATATGCCTTAAATACTGCAAGGTGAGGGCAGACTGTTGTAATCTCCTAATCAAAAACCCCCACAAATTAAACCAGGGACTTCCCAGCACAGTTCTTGCCTTGGGAGCCAGCTCAGGAGAGGTTTAAAATCCAAATCCAAAGGCACTCTGAAGAGGAGGGTCAGCCTTTAAGAGATTGAGATATCTTGCATCAAAGCACCCAGAAGTTTTAAGGTTTCTGCAGAGGGGGCTTTACTGACACCACCACCCACTGTGGCTGTTTGGACAGTGATACATCACCCCCATGCTGATAACCAGAAAAATGTCTAAAAATGGTAAAAAACCACCATCCATAAGTAAATTTCCCTGCTGAGTAGCTGGGATGGATCCTTCAAGCAAAGCAGGAAATCAAAATGGAAACTGAACTATTGAAACTTTGGCAAAAGCAAAGAGGAAAGAAGCAATTAGCTGGACTCTCATTATTTGCATGGCATTCCTACCAGGATGACTATTCTGACCTGTCCACAGCAGCAGTCATGACACCCTCAAGCAGAAAGATGGAAGAATCAAAAGTTTCCTTTCCCTCTTTCTCTGTTCCTTTTTTTTCTTTTCATTCTTGCATCATTATCATTAAAAAAAACAACAAAACACCCTACCCTCATAATGAATCTTGGGGTCAAATGTTCAGCCACTTAAAAATATGTAAAGGAAAACACATGTATGTGCTGCAAAAGCAGTTGCTGGGTGATGAGTTACATATGCAAGAAATCAGCATACATATGCAAAAGGAGACTGTGAAGGCACCAGCTAAGATGTATTTTTGGTCACAGACACAATTGTACTTTTTTTTTTTTTAACATCATTCAACATTTTTTCATTACTACATTCATCTTCTTCTTAATATCAAGCTTTTATTTATAGCAAAAAATTAACTGTCATTGTTTGGGGAAGACAATGAGAACAAATTTATGTCAGTTCTTACTCATCTTCCCTGTTTTGCTAGTGAGAAAAAAGTCTGTGTCTCTGTGTGGATTTATTGAAGTAAAAAAGAAACAAACCAAAAAAAGCAAATAAACCAGTAACAACAACAACAAAAAACCCAACAAAACAAACCCCCTTAGATTTCTTATTCTACAGAATCAAAGAATTGTTTTGCTTGGAAAAGACCTCTGAGATTATTGAGTTCAACTGTTAACCCAGCACTGCCAAGGCCACCACTAAACCATGTCCCCAAGTGCCACATCCACACAGCTTTTAAATCCCTCCAGGGCTGATGATTCCACCACTGTCTTGGGCAGCCTCTTCCAGTGCTTGACAACCTTTTAGTGAAGAAAATGGGCATTCAAAGCAACTAAAGGGAATGACTTCACATTTCACGTGCCCACCCAGGTGAGCACCTGCTGTTCCTTTCCTCAAACACAGAGCAAAAGCCCCATTCCCCTCCTTGCTGTTCCCTTGCTGGGTTTCAGGGTTATTAGAAAGGTAAAAGAGAACATTGCTCTCACTCCTGAGCTCTGAGTGTGTAGGAGGAGTGTTTGAGAACTCGAATTTCTGGTCCAAAGCTCTTTTCAACAATCCAGAAAACCCTTTGCCTGTTTCCTGCAGGTGCCTACGATGAAACTTCCATGGCAAGCATGGGAATGAAGTGCCCAGCTAATATTAGCATCTTGGAAGGGCACTGAGCACAGAAACCCACTCTGCTCCTGTGGAGAGCAGACCATGGCAGTGGGGACCATCTGTGGAAGAGCAGAGTTTTATCCTCCCTTGCAATCACTCAATGCTGCAAATTCTCTGAGAAATCCTCCACGTGTACCGGGCTGAAGTGTTGTGAGAGGACACGTGGGGCTGTGGGTGGGTGTAAAGCACACAGACTTCCAACAGCTGGCAGTCCTGCTCCCACCCACAGCAGAGAAAGGGCAGGGTGGTTGTGTTTGGAAGAACACCAGTCCCCCCCAGAGACTGCGTCACACCGCGAAGGCGCCTTTTCCCTGTGGTCCAGCTCATCCCAAGCGGGGTCTTATTGATGCAGGATTGGGTTTTCCCTGTCCTCCTGCATCCTGATTCCCTCAGGGACTGCGTGCACAGGTTCCTGCTCCAAATGGAGACACAGCTGGGTGACTAAGTTGGCCCTCTGAGGTTGCAGAGAAAATGAGGCAGGTTCTGGAAACTGCATCCACCAAGGGGTCAGCTCTGTGTCATCAAGAATGAACAGGGCAAGGTAGAATGAATAGATGGTCTGTGAGGGGGGGAGTTATCACCTCTAATAACTCCTGAGGATTTAACACCAGAAGAAACTGCCAGAGATCCAGCCAGGAGCTGTTATCACCTCTGGTGGGAAGGTCTGGCTTGTCCCTTGCTGATCCTGTTTCTCTGGCAGCATCACCTGGGTCCTCATAATGCATCAGGGAGATAAAAGAAGTATCTTTGCAAGAAATGTCTCTGTTGGAAGCCAAGGAAGCTCTTTTTCTTCACTGGCTTTGTTTTCTCCGTCTGAGTCTGATTTTGACTGGCTCCCTCTGGTTTGGATGCAGTTCCAGGATGCAGGAGGGTGGATGGAGGAAGTCTCTGGGCTGTGTCCTTTTCTCCAAGTCACCATTTCTCGCCTCTTTCTTTTTGGAACTGCTCCATATATTTCTCCTGGGTCTTTCCCCTCATGGGGAGTCTCCAAGATGGGGGTTACAGTTTATTCCAAAAGCTGCTCACTGGTACCTGCTTGATGTATCAACCAGAGGGGAACGAGAGCCAAGGAGAAGCTCTATGTGTGGCTGTTCCTTGGTGCTTTTGGACAGCTCACTGAAGACAATTTTTACCTATTCCTGACACTTGGCCTTGCAAGACTTCATCTAATTTTGAAAGGGAAGATGCAGAAAGTTCCTAGAACAAGTCCTTGGAACTTACTCATCAGGGAAAAAAAAAAAAAAAAAAAAAAGACAAAACCCAGGCTTTTATTTGAATTAGACTTTTCTCAGGAGAGGCAAATCTATATAAATCCCCAGGGTTTGGCTCAGTGATAAAGCAGATTCCCAAAGGGTTCAGCTTCCTGTGCCAGGTGCTGGAGAACAGTGCCCAGGGGAAAGGTCTGGGGCTGACAAGAGCAGAGTTAATGCTTGTTTCTTCCTCAGATAGTCAGTGTGATCATGGCTTTCTGCTGGGGGCTGGAGCTCTGATCATTTAGGCTTTTTCTTCCCTCTGATGTCAGTGATAACAACCCCCTACATCCCTTTGTGGATCTGGGCATGAAGGTGCCTAAATACCTGTCAGATTGGGCTTGGTTTGGCTTTGGTGGCCTCTCCCAGAGTGCCTGAAGGTTGGCATTTGGTGGGCCTTGGATTCCTTCTGCAGAAAGGGCAATCCCTCATGGCACAGGAGCCAAGTGCCTTTTGGGATAACCCCATATCTGAGCCCCAGGGTCTGTTGGGGAGGGAGTTGTGACTCTGCAGTGAATAACACTGGGCACAGTGGAGCTGCTTGGCTGTTTGGCAGTGGAAGATGCAAATAAAGACCTGCCACAGCTTCCCCCCTGCCTTTGACTTGGTGAACTCCCTCTGGACTGTGTTGGAACTGAGGCAAGCAGGGAAAAGAAGGACTTACCCAGTTCAGCAGCAATTTTGATGGTCTGAAACCTAAAAATCCCCCCCAGCCAGAGGGATTTCTTGTCTTTGCCTTTGAGTTCTTGAAGATTCCTTCTCTACTCACAGTAGGGACCTGCCCAAACCTCCTCTTCCCTACCACCATCCTCTGGTGTGGAGCCTCTTTCCTCTTCCAACTTTGGGCCTGTCTTGAAAAATATTGGAGTTCATGGCAAGGGTAGAAAGAAGAGGAAACAGAGCACTGTGCTGTTACTGTGACTCTTTCCAGACCCAAACCATCGAGTTCTCTGAAGCAGAAAACATCCAAGTAAGAGTGACTCTATAGAAATGGTGATGGATAATCACCACCACCCTAAAGATATTTAAAAAAGAAGCTCTTGTCAAGAGGTCACTGGTAAATCAAGTTTCAGCCAATGCTATTTGTTTAAAACTGACTCCATTTTTATTCATCTCCCTTTTGCATATTCATACAAAGGATAATGATGTTGATGAATATTGTCCAGTGAATGCAGGGAGGGGCCTGATGGGAAAATAAGTCATTGTCTCTCCCTTCCTTTCTCCCTCCCTCCACGTCCAGGTGCAACCTTCTGTCTGTGTCCCCCAGTGATTTATTGGCACAGCAATCTGATTTTGGTAATTAAAATTGATTTTCAGCTTAAGCTTTGTAAATACACCGATCCATAACAAACTTGGGTCATGTTCTGGGGGCGGGGTGGGAAGGGGGAATGAGGGAACAGGGATGCCAGGAGGAGTGATGAGGTTGAGAGTCACAGGGCCGGAGGAAGAGGGAGGCAGGATGAGATTATAGGGGTGGGCGGTCTGTGAGCTGGAGTGGGGTCTGCAGGACATCCCATAAAGCCTTGCCCAGTGCCTGGGAATGTGCTGATCCCTGATCCAGTTGCTGTTGTTGCTGGACAGCAGCAGGGCCACAGTAAACCTGGATTCCAGTGATATCGGCTCTGGCAGCTCCAAGAGCAGCCAAGAAAAGCAGCTGGAGCTGGGAGCAAAATGTGGCTTTGCTACTGAGACATGGTGTGGAAAGGGAACAGAAGGGAACAGAAGGGAGCAGAAGGGAACAGAAGGCTCCTGAGGAGAGCTCTGAGGACTGTGATATGAATCCAGACACTCAGGTCTTCTCCTCAGCCGGGATGTAAATGCACAGATCTTAGAGCAGATCCAGAGGAGGCCACAAAGATGCTCCAAGGGCTGGAGCCCCTCTGCTCTGCAGCCAGGCTGGGAGAGCTGGGGTTGTTCACCTGGAGAAGACAAGACTCCAGGGAGACCTTATTGAGGCCTTCCAGGACTTAAAGGGAGCTTATAAAAAGAAGGAGAGTGATGTTCCAAGGCAGACAATGATAGGACAAGGGGAAACTGTTTTAAACTAAAAGAGGAGAGATTTAGATGAGATGCTGGAAGTAAATTCTTCCCTGTCAGGGTGGTGAGGCTCTGGCACAGCTTGCCCAGAGAAGCTGTGGCTGGCCCTGGATCCCTGGAAGTGTCCAAGGCCAGGTTGGGCAGGGCTTGGAGCAACCTGGGCTAGTGGAAGGTGTCCCTGCCAGAGGGCAAAGCCTGGGGGACTCTGTGCTTTGTTTTGCCCTGATTTGGGTCAGATCAAGCACATTTTCCTTCGTGCCTCAGTTTCCTCGCTCGTTCAGTGAAAGCAAAGTTCAGTTTTCCTTCCACCAGCAGCCCTGAGATCACACAGCCTGTGCAGCCTCTGAACTGCACCTCGTTGCGGGGGAGGAATGATCTCCCTGGGCTGTTCTCACCCTGGGCACTAATAAACTGAGCTCTGCTGGGAGATCTGCACGTTGCAAAAGGCTGGGAGCTCTCTGAAATCCGAGCACAAGAGCTATCCCAAGCCTGAGCCCCTCCACCTCCTTCTTCCCCAGGCCAAGCACTTAAATAACTCACTTTTGAGGTTGAGAACGAACATGGCAAGCCAGCCCACACACTGGCTGTTTTCTGCTTCACAGCCACTTTTCTAAGCCAGCCCACTTTTCTAGCACAACTTCTTCCATTAGCTGATAATCTCCCTGTACAACTTCTCCAATTGCTTTTGGGAAATCTAAGTGCATAACATCTATTACATTTCCCTTGCCTACCTTGGCAGTAATGCTGGAGCTTCAAAGAACTCCAACAAGTTAGTTAAGCAAAAGACCTCCTGCTTGTAAATCCATGCTGGCTGTCTCCTCTAATCCAATTATGCTTTACAAGGTGCTCCCTTCACTAAATCCTGAAAAATTGTTTCTGATATTTTTACCCACAATTTATGTTAAGCTGCTCGGTGTATAATTGCTTGTCTAATCGTGTGCTCCTATTTTTGAGTAATGGTGTTGGGTTTGACATTCCTGCACTTCTCCTGTGTCATCTGAGAGCTGCTAAAATATTATTACTCAAGACTTCATTCACTTTGTGTGCTCGTTGCCTCCAAAACTAGTGGAGTTCACCAACCTGCACCAAGGATGGCTTTTGTTGCCATTACTGTCCACTTGTCAGCTGAACCCCTTTTTTTTTTTTAATTAAGAATAGTCAGGACAGGAAGATGAAGTATTACAAGTCATACTCACAGTAGTTCTGCTGCAAGAAGAGCACAGGGAGAGATGGGACTTATTTAAATCTCCTCCTAAAGTATGAGGAACCTTCCACAAAGGATGTGGGGCTTTGTGCTAAAGGTCTTGCTGTCAGTAAGAAGAGTTCTTATTGTTTTCTGGAGAAAAGGGAGGCCTGCTTACATTCTATAACCTCCTGGCAGGATGCTGTAGCCAGGTAGGAATTGCTCTCTTGTCCCATGTAACAAGCAACAGGACGAGAAGAAACGGCCTCAAGTTGTGCCAGGGGAGGTTTAGATTGGATATCAGGGAAAATTTCTTCGCTGAAAGAGTGGTTAAGCCTTGGAACAGACTTCCCAGGGATTTGGTGCAGCCACTATGCTTGGAAGTGCTCAAAAAATGAGTAGAAGTGGCACTTCCCAGTGTGATTTAGTTGATATGGTGGTGTTTGATTGCAGGTTGAACTTGATGATGTTGAAGGTCTTCTCCAACCTTAATGATTCTAAGTGTGGAAGACCCTTCCAGATGATTTTACTACGAGGAGATGATTAAGGTTTTTCACTTAAGGAAGCTTTCCTGCCTGGAAAAAAGCAGAGATGGATTTAGATGTTTTCTCCTCACTGCATTCCAGAGGAGCTGATTCCCGCATAGGAGAGAAGTTCTTGCAGACACATCTGAAGGCCCCTCAGCAAGAGGGCCAGGCGTGATAAAAACCCTGAGAAGAACGGGGTGGGGTCTCTTTCTTAGGCCTGGTGTAGATTTGTGCTGAGATGTTGAGTGTTCTCAGCTTCAGAAATCAACTCTCCTAAATCCTTCCACCCCCTGCTATTTTTGGGGCACCCTTACAATGGTTCTGTGATTCCATCATGAGGAACTCACAAGGAAATGAGTCTCCCACGCCTCAGAATGCGAAGGTTTTGCCTCCAGATTTTTTTCAGATTCAGCAGGTCCAAGACATAACACTCCTGACCTGTGAAGGTGGGAGCAAATTTCGAGGCCACCAGCAGGAGACAGGCAACATCAGAGGAGGGAGCTGTGCTGGTGGAGGTTTATTTCCTTGCCCTCTTTCCTGTTTTCAAAGCCAGCAGCAATTCCACTCCGTCTCTGATGGTGGGATAGGTTGAGAGTGTTTTTCCACAGGACTGGCAGGGAGTTCTGTTGAGATTCACAACCTCACAGAACCAAGATCTAGTGAATAATCCGTGATGTACAATCCAGAAACACGAGGCTTTGGAGCCAGATGAAGAAAAGTGGCATCCTCTCACTTGCAGCCAGGCAACAAAAGGGATGGGCCTGAAGAGGGGAGCAACATATGTTTTGGAACCTTAAATAGACTGGTCTTTTCAAACTAAGAGGAAGGGTGGTGATTCCTCATGCTGGAATCCTTCCTAGCCAAATATCACATTTGCAATCTTCAGCCTTTCCTTAAAGTTTAGCTGGAATAAAAATAAATAAATTAAAAAAAAAAAAAAAAGGACAAAAGAACAGAACAGCTTCTCTGGCAAATGCCTCCTCTTGAGGCCTGTGTTTTTAGCCTCTAGAAAGGATGAAACAACTACTCCCCAAAACCAGCCTTCATGTTGGAGAAACAAGTTTAGGATAACCGGGGACATAACTGTGGGGGGGGTTTTTTGGTGTTGTTTTCTGGTTTGTTTTGAGGTTTTTTTGTGGGTTTGTATGGGTTTCTTTTTTTTGTTTGTTTGATTGGGGTTTTTTTTTGAGTGTGGTTTGTTTGGGGGTTTCTTTGTGGGTGTTCTTGGGAGTTTTCTGGGGGTTTTTTTGAGGGTTTTGTGATTTTACGAGGCTTTGGGGTTTTTGTTTTTGATTTTGGGGTTTTTTGTGCCTTGTTTTGGGTTTTTGTTCATTTGTTTGTTTGTGGGGGGTTTTGTTTGGTTTTTTTTTGTTTTATGAGGCTTTGGGATTTTTTTTGGTGGCTTTCCCAGATACATGCAGCGTAAAATATGTGAATTATGAACCTCTTGAAAACGAGGTTCATAATGAAAACCAAGTGACCCTTAAGTGTGACACAGAGAAGCTCATCTGTGGTGTTACTGGGGAAAAGGCAAGAGCTGGTGGCAGAGCCCTGCCCTTGCTGGGTCCCCATCACACATCTTCCACAGCCACATTTCTCCATGGAATTACTTCCCCTCACCATGTAACAGAGGATTTTCCCACTGAGACAGGACCATCTCTGGTGGAGGAGTCTGGTCCTGCCTTCATTCCCTGATCAGGCAATTCTACAAGGCAAAGTTGCTTGGAAAATTAACTGTTTTCTCTGGAACTTCTAACTCATCCTCAGTGACGACTTTGTCTCCCCTCTCCTCAAAGCCCACCCACTGTTGTATCATCCTGGAGCTTTACATTTCCAGGAAGGGATTCTGCTGTTGGTCTCTTCCTTCTTCAGTGGCACAGGGGAGGAACCAGCTGCACTGGTCACACTGGGGACAGAGGAGGCCACAGGAAGATTCATGGGAATGAATCACTGCTGTTCTGGAGCCAGGCTGGGAGAGCTGGGAATGTTCACCTGGAGAAGAGAAGGCTCCAGGGAGACCTGAGAGCCCCTTGCAGGGCCTAAAGGGGCTCCAGGAGAGCTGG
>JAWWLV010000045.1:1751079-1764623 GCA_035041135.1 Platyrinchus mystaceus
TGGGGACAAGGCATGGAGGGACAGGACACAGGGAATGGCTTCCCAGTGCCAGAGGGCAGGGAGAGATGGGATATTGGAAAAGAATTCTTGGCTGTGAGGGTGGGGAGGCCCTGGCACAGCTTGCCCAGAGAAGCTGTGGCTGCCCCTGGATCCTGAAGTGTCCAAGGCCAGGCTGGATGGGGCTTGGAGCAACCTGGGCTAGTGGAAGGTGTCCCTGCCCATGGCAAAAGAGAGAAAACTCTCCATTTCCTCTACCCTCTGCCTCAGGATTTCACAGAAGCTTCATATAAGCTTTTCACATAAGCTTCCCACCTCTGCTGCTTCATTTTCCTTGCCGGTCTGCTCATTCCCTTGACCAACCATCTATGCAGAAATAGTTTTATTCTCTTCTTGATGTTTCTATACACTTGGAAACCCTCAGAGGGACTGGGGCCAGGCGAGCACGGAGATTTTCTTCAGCCTCTCAGCGTTGTCAGCAGACAAAAATCAGAGCCATTAGGCAGAACAGCTCTTTCAGAGCCCTGTTTGATAGACACACACCACAGCTCTCCTGTCCTTCCCAATTCCTTCTTGCAGATGAGCTGTTAAACCCTGCCCCTAAAACAGCCAGGCAGTTTTAACGGAAACAAATAGTCCCTTGCCCCTGTGGCAACTGTGCCTTATTTGTTTAGTGGGTTTTGTTGCACACTGTGCCTGAAAAAGGGGAAATTGTCCTCACTTTACAGCAGTAGGTTATGCCAGAGGGATGCTTCCCAAGCAGGACAAGTCTGTAGGATGAAGGGGATTGGTGTGTCCCCAAGCCTGAGCTCCCACAGAAGAGGTGAGATCCTTCCACACAAGCAGAACCTCGAGTTTCCAGTCCTGCTGGACAAAGAAAAGTGATTGCAGGCAGGAAATAAGCAGAGAAAGTAAAAATGAAAGCCAGTTCATTAAAGGTAGAGCTGCACTGTGACCCCCTTCCTTTCCCAGCAGCCCTGTGAGTTTTGTCCTGAGCTTATCAACATCCAGCAGCTTAGAGGAGCTAAAGGATGCTCTGGGAATTCTGTTTTTGTTTCCCAAGCTTGGGACTGCTTGTCTGACAACCAGGAGATGTTTTAATTTCCTTCCCTTTGGTGGACAGTTTGAAGAGCATCTCTCAGTCTCACCTTTCCTCTCGTGAAGGGTGAAAATTAATTGTCCTCACTCACCATTTTTGCCACTCAAATTGTGAAGCTTCCCAGGATTTCAGTGGTCTCTTATAATAAAGGCAACTTATTCCCAATGATTTCTTAAGCAGTTGCTGCAGAGAGAGCTCCCAGATTCCTGCTCATTAAGGGGTTATTAATGTTTGTCCATATATATTTATCCAAATTCTGATCTATACAGGACTATTCTGCCTCAGATCCTTAATTTTCAGTGTTTTGAGGGTGAGTTCCTGCTCACATCCCACCCCTGCAACCCCCTCCAGCTAAACTGCTGCCACAGGTATTTGGAGCATAACACCTGATCCTTTAATTCCTTTCTGGGGAAAGGTTTATTTGGAAAAGATTATTCTTATTGCTCCAGAACCAGCTCAGCATTTCGAAGTTCAGGTGCACAACTTGCAAATTACCAGTTTTCTACTTTCCCTCTGATGTGCTGAGTCTAAAAACAGCTCATTGCAACCCGTCAGTGCTCCATGAAGTGAATTCAGTGAACCAGGGTCTCCCCATGGAAGTTTCAGTTCAGTCCTTGCAGTGATTCTGCAGGTCCATTGCAGAGGAGATTTTCCCCAGGGCAATGGATAAAGTTGTTATTTATTTTTTAATCCTCGAGCTTTCATTCTAAACAGCATTTTTGGAGCAAAGGCAGAAAGGAACACCTAAAAAACCTAAACATTTTGGATCTTAATGCTCTGAAGCGATTTTTAATTAAAAAAAAAATAAATTACCTAGACATTTAGAAGTCTGAACTGCTGTTATGCAGATTATTAACCAGTCTCTAGGTATTAGAGAATGCAGATACCTAATACAAAGCCCTGGCTTTTGTAGGATGCTCTCACCTTTTATGAAGCATCTGGCTTGACCTGACAGCAGAAATGGGAGACAGAGAGGGGTGGATATTAGGTTTTATTAAGTCTGTCAGTTCCTAAGTAATTAAGGGACCATTTGATATAAACAGAACTTCTAAATCATGCTTTAATCTCCCTTATTTTTTTGCCCAAATGGTTTCTTAGTGAGTCTTTATGCTTAAAAGCACCCCTGGGCCTTTGCTCCCCATCTGTGTGATGATGGGGTGGCTGGTGGCCTTTAGCTCTGCTTTTGGCTGTTTCCACCTCTTCACTCAAAGAATAAACCTTCTGATAAATGGCAGTGTCAATAAAACAGGTTAATATTTTTAAAAGCAAGATAGATCTTTATTTAGCTGCCCTTTTGTGCCGTTGTGTTAGGAGGGGTTTGCCAGTTCCTGGGTTGACTAATTGGTCTCTGAGCTATCCCTTTCAAGAAGAGCCATGCATCAGCTTCTGCTTGACAAACTGTACAAAAAATAAGTTAAAAAAGCCAAAAAAACAAAGCCAAGGAAATGGAGAAGTTAATACTAAACTGTGACTGAATGTTCTGGTGGAATGGAATTTTACTGAGATCAAACCTATTACGAGCCACAGGAAAATTAATTCTTTGAGTTCTTCCATGGAAGGGTTATGATTTCTGCAGAAAACAGACATGATTTGGGGGGGAACTGTTCAGTCAGGCTGTTTTCTCATTTAAAAAAAATCAGTTTTGATGATTTTTAATGGGATACTCTGAATTTAAATTGAGAAATTCAGAAGAGGTCAAGTAGTGGGAACTACCAGTGATGGTCTCACTGATACTACAGGCAGTTAAATACAGAATCACTTTCCATATGTGCCTATAGAAGAAGGTTTAGGATTCTTGTGAGCTGAGGAACAAGTAATGGAAAATTGCAACATTTGCAGTAATGAACAACAACAAAAAAGGAATAAAAAAAAAATTGGAAAGGGAACAATATTGATGATGATCATAGAATCACAGAATGGTTTGGGTTGGAAGGGAGCTGAAAGATCACCCAGTTCCAACCCCCTGCCATGGGCAGGGACACCCCCCAGTATCCCAGGTTGCTCCAAGCCCCATCCAACCTGGCCTTGGACTCTTCCAGGGATGGAGCAGCCACAATTTCACTGGGCAACCTGTTCCAATGCCTCCCTCCCCAGAGGCAAGGATATAATGAATTCTTAAGCTTCAATTATCTTCCAGACCTTTTAGTTCCTGGAATTACAGATGAAAACCCCTCTTGGTGCTGTTTTTCTCATTCTGACAGTGTACTTGGGTCAGTGGAGGATGTGACTTGGTTTTGGTTATATGGATTTCTTCTGTGGTTGGGGATCAGAGCTGGGGGTTTGGCACATCAGTCCTCTGTTCAAAGCCTTGTTGACATGTTCCTTTTTGCATTCCTCCTGGTTTCTTTTATGTATAAGAATCATCATTTTCCAGCACATCCCTCCAGTATTTTGGAGGAAATGAAAAGCTGTGGCTGCCCCATCTCTGGAAGGGTTCAAGGCCACGTTGGACGGGGCTTGGAGCGACCTGGGATAGTGGAAGGTGTCCCTGCCCATGGCAGGGGTTGGAACAAGATGGTTTTTAAGGTCCCTTCCAAACCAGGCCATTCTAGGATTCTATGAAATCAGTAAAGAGAGGACTGGGAGCTTTCCTAAAGCCCTGATACCTCCTCTAATCAGATGAGGATCCAATTAGTTGATCTCAATTTGGTAAATACCTCTTGCAGCACCAACCAACATCCTCCTCTTTCCCAGAGTTTCCAGTCTCACACATGTTCTAAATCTGCAACACTCTCCACAGCAGCAAAGAATTCAGATTCATGCACTAATGTTTGAGGGTGCTGGAATTGTCATGGAATCATAGGATCATTTAGGTTAGAAAAGACCTCCAAGATCATTGAGTCCAACCACTAACCCAGCATTGCCCAGGCCATGTCCCCAAGTGCCATCCATGCCTTTTGAACACTTCCAAGGGTGGTGATTCCACCACCTTGGACAACCTGTTCCACTGCCTGACCAACCTTCTAAGTGCAAGTCGTCATTTCCCCGTGAATTGTCTTAAAAGCCTATTCACAAAAACTCTAGTATAAAACCTCAGGGAGGGAAAAAAAAATATGTGGAAAAGAGGCCCTTAACACAGCAAACTAATTGCTGGAATGTTTATGCATCAGCAGAAAACAAAACACATTTAGGGCAGTGATAAACTTCATCTCCACTGTCTGTGTGGCTCATCCAGAAGAGGCAATTCATACTTGTCTTGCAAATATGGCAATTACTGTCACAGTCCCATTACAGGCCTGGTCTCTGGGTCAGGCAACTTGTCTTCTGAAATCTGCATCCTGATAGAGAAAATGTAGTTTAAAGCTGAGCCAGACAAAACCCTTCTGCTATAATAATAATAATAATAAAGAAAACTTTTCACTTCACATAAAGGCCTGTGTGCTTAGCTAAGCTCTTTGCAGCACAGGCTGCCAATTATGGTTGAAACTATTTGGTGACTATTTATAAATTCATGGGATTGGAAGCTAAAAGACACCAGTGTGATTGTCTAATGTGATCTGCATAACTCAGGTCACAGAACCCCTTGGGGAAATGTCTGCTCTGAGCCCACAGCTCAGCAAGATTTCGTGTCTTTTAGGAAAACAAACCACGAGCTAAAATGTTTTCAGGAATGCCTTCCTAAACATCCACCGTCAGCCAGGCAATCCCCCCTCCAGTCCTGGAGCTTCGCAACATCCTTGTGAGCTGCAAATTTGATCTAAGCCTTGCTGTGGGATGGGGGAAAAAAGCGTGTCCCAGATCTATCCCACCTCTCAGATAGGTTTTCCTCATTAAGAATGGGGAGAATTAGTCCAGGATGGTGTTTATGTCCCTTTCAGAGATGCTTTGGCTGCATGAAGTGAACTGGAGATTAAACAAATGGTCTCTGGCCAGGGGGGGGACTTGAGCTGTGCTCCCACCTGGCTGGTCTTCTCTCCTTCCCAGACTATTTCTGTTTACAAAGGTATAAATAAGACCTTCAAACAGGGAAGGATGTTTGAAGGTGCTGATTCAGGGAGTGATGGCTGAAATGAGAAATAAAACAAGTATAAAACATCACTTTTCCTTTGCTGCTTTTGGGACAAATACCTATAAAATCAGTGTGTCCTTTGGAGAAGATAAAGGAACAGGGGCACGAGCTCTTGTGTTCTCCTAAAACATGAGCCAAAAAGGTCGTGTTGTCACTCCTGAAGTTAAAGCAGGAGATACACAGGTCTCCTCAGGTAAAATCCCAGGCAGCTGGAAGGAAGCTCTCCTCCTCACCTGTTATTTTGATGAGATTTGAAGCTGCCCCCTGGCTTGATTGTATGTTCCTAATTTCCTGCTCTCCACAAATGCTGAGAAAACCTCTCTCCTGCTTGTGAGGGCCTTTCTCAGAGCCTGCTGTTGGGTTAATAAACCAGGGGCAGGGATTGCTGCTCTGGGAAGAGGCAGGGCTGTAATTCCTTGGGAAGCAGAGGGGATATTGCTCCTTCAGGACATGCTGCACACGTGTGGGTAGGTGGGAGACAGACAGACAGATGCCACAGATCAGTGAGAGACGGGGGAAAGCTACACTTATAATTTTACGGTTCACCGGTGTGAAATGGGAGCTGATAAATAAAAGAAATGTTCCCCCACAGCCCCTTTCCGAGCAATATAAACCTGGCAGGGCTTACAGATGCCATCAGCTGGCTGCCAGGGCTGTGTGTGAGTACACACAGGAGCACCCACACCTGACCAGGGAGGAGTGTGGTGCTGGATCACCAACACCTCTGCTCCTCCCTGCTGATCCCGTGGGTGCTACGAGCCCCTTGGGGCTGGAAGGAGCCTGGATCCAGTGCACAAACCCCAGGAGAAGGGATATCATATCAGCTCCCTCAGATTCTCATCGCTTTGCCCAGTCTGTGCATCAGAGGGTTTCTTAGACCAAGTTATGTGTGGTCACAGCAGTATTTAGATAGTGGCCAGATTGCTTTAATAAAACCAGCGTCAATTCTCATGCCAACAAAAGGATGAGTGTGTTTGACCTTCAGACAGCCACCTCAGTGCCTGACTTTCTTCTCATCCCTGATGCTTTTTGTTCCCCATCCCCTTCCTGAATGGCTCTGAGGACTGCAGGTGAAAAGCACAGGCCCTTTTGTGACTGTGTTTGCATTCACTGGAGAAAAAGATGAGTAAAGAGGAGCAATGAGCAATGAGAAGGTCACTCCTGCTACTGAGACGGGGAACTTGAGTGCCCTGAGCTCTGCAAAGAGATTTCAAACCCTGTGAAGCCACTGGCTGCTTTTTGGGATGATGGTGAGGTGTGGATAAAAGGGTCCAGGATGGTCAGCAGTGCTCTGACAAGGGGACACAGGTGTCCCTTGCAATGCTGGCCAGTCCTGCTGCCCCAGGAGCAAGGAGGCTTCACTGTCCCAGCTGCTGGATGTGGACAGGAGAGAGTCCTTTGAGTTTCCCATCATGGCTCGTGTTTCAGAGGTGCTCTCCAAGCACCTGGCACTGCTCCTTCCTCTCCTTTCTGTCCCCTTGCTTTACATGCCAAGCACAGCTCCCTTCTTTGTGGCCAGGGGACAAAGGGGTATTTTGGGCTTGGTATTCTTTTTTTTTTTTGTTGTTTATTTTGCATGGAGTGGGGAGCACTGAGCAAATCCCCCAGCCCAAATCCATCCTTTTGTAAGGGATGCCCACAAGGGAGTCAGGTGTAATTACAGCCCTGGAGCCTTTGATCTTTGAGGTGGAGGCTCCTTTAAGATGCCTCAGTGGGTTAATCCCACTCTGTTTCAGGATGCCAGTTTGGGAACCACCTGGATGGAGCTGGCAAAGGCTTTGTGGGGTCTCTTGGGTCTCAGTCCTTTGTGCACAGGCCAGCTGGCAGTGTTCATCTTGCAATCATCCAAGAACATCATCCCCCCTCCCAGCCCCTCTCCTTGCCCCCCTGGACAACGTTCCTGCTCAGCTTTTGTGAACTCAGGGCCTGGCACAAAGGAGCTGAAATGAGATCTCCCTGTCTCATACAGCACCAGAGCAGTACCTTAAATCAAATTTGAATAGTTATCTACAGGGACAAAAGTTCTGTTTCTCCTACAGATCCTCATGCCAGCTGTTTTTCCCCCAAAACATCTGGGAGCTGTGTGTGTGTCTTTCCATAAAAAGAAAGGTGCAGTGGGAGTCTCGGCTTTCTGCTTTGGCTGGAGAAAAATGTGAGCAGGAATTACAGGAGTACAAATGAAAGAGGAACTAATTGGAGAAAGAAGGACCTTGTTGTGTTCAAAGGCCTGGATTCAAAGTTATCACCAGGAGTCAGGAGATCCCAACTACTCCAAAGGTGTCCAGATTGATCCTGTCTAACCTTGGGCTGTTCACCAAGGCATTTTAGCCAGGTTTAAATATACAGTATGCAGGCACTGGGTCTTCTGAGGATGACTTTGCACACCTGAGACCTGAAATATCCTACATCAAATATACTGGGGAATATATTCATAATTTAGGTGCTTCTAGCTCCCCCCCTCCCCAGTCTAGTGATTCATGGTGGTTAGAAAAGGGTAATATTAAGTAATAAAGTCCCTGGATAAATCTGAAGCTCCTGGGGCAAATGGCAATTTTTATGAGAAATAAGATATTTTTTCAATCTTTAAGGAAATAATGAAGTTTTAGTGTGTGGATGTCCTGTCTTTACCTTTTCCATGCAGCACTTGGGACAACACCTCAACCTGTTCCCATTAAAAGAAAAACCCTAAACCAAAACCTAAAAATAACATGAGGATATCTCTGAATTGGCTTAACATTGGCAGCTCTCAAAGAGCCTGAGGGTTTTCCTGCCAGTGTTCTCCAGGGATCAATATTGGGCCCAAAGCTACTGAAAATGTTCATGAATGAGTGGGAGGTTGATATTAAATGCCAGGGATAAAATATTCAGTGGAACAATGATTAGCTCAGCATTAACAACCACGAGGGCAGAGCATTTGGGTGACTTTGGCTCCTTCAAACAAAACAAATGCAAACTTTGCCGTCTCACAGGAAGGAATGTAGGTCAGGCTGGGAAGTGGGAGATGTGTCCTAGAAAGCAGTGACTGAAATGAATGAGTGGCTCATCCCTTCACATCCTTGAAAAGGGTTTTTCCTAGTCTTGCCTGTAGTAGTAGGAACAGGCTGACAGCATCCTGCATCCTTGGAGGAGAGCAGGAGAGTGGGAGAGTTGTAGTCATGCTCTGTGGTCAGATAGGAAAAGCAGCAGAAAAGAACCACAAAAATTATTTATAGGGAGGGGGAAGGTGTGATTTCCTCGTAGGGTTTGAAAGCATCTTCAAGTGTTCATTTGTCTGAAGGAAGATTAAGGAATGACTCCATTAGGATCTCTGAGCATCTTCACGGGGTGAAAACAGCAGGTTAAGGGGCTCTTCAAGCTAGAAAAGAAAAACAAAATAAGAATCAGTGTTTGGCAGCCAAAAGCTGATGGATTCACATGAAAAGTGAGGCACGTACAAGATTTTTATGGTGTGAGTGATGAACTGCTGGAACAAACTGCCCATGAAATGAAGGATTCTCCATTTCTTGGTATCTTCACATCAGAATGGGGGGTCTTTCTAGGCAACATGCTTTAGTTAAACCCAGATTATTTGGTTAACTATGAGACTAGATGGGTAGTGGCTGTGATGCACAGGAGGTGAGAACAGATGATGTAGTGGTCCCTTCTGACCTTAAATGTTATGCATTTATATGATCCCTGAATGAGATATCCTTGAACTTTCCATTTTATGGCAAGATGAATGTCTGAGAAAGCTGGGAAAACACGTGTAGTGCTTGCTGCACTAGGCTGTGCACTTAATCCATTGAAATATGGGCTCTGGGGACTGGGATGGAACAACCCTCACTGCACTCAGTAGAAATTCTGCATTTCGAGCCCTGTGTGAATTAAAACCCTGCAGAGAGGGAGCTGGGCTTTGCTGGGAAGTTTTCTCTCTTATTCCACAGCGAAACAAAGAGCAGAGATGTCTCAAGACAAATAGATGAGCCCTGAAACAGTTGCCTGAATCTCTGCCTGGTCGTTGTCTTTTTGGCAGCACTAATTGCCACCCAAACCTTGAGAGCTCCCCCAGGCGCCAGCTGAGCTGTGAGTGCTGTCTGCTTGTCTCTCCTTTAATAAACTGAGACATAAATTTAAGGGCTTGGGAAGAGGCTGCTTCACATTTTTTTCCCCTGGTTCTTGCTTAACTCTTGACTGAAGCCCTCCGTAACGCTGTTGGTGGCGAGCGCTCTGGAGAGGAGGAGGTGCAACAGCCCTGAAAGCCCCAAATTTGTGTTTCTGGGCTGGGTTAGTGTGTGTTTGCTGCAGCTCTCAGGTTGTCATGGCTCTCCCTGCCTCGGATCTGCAGCTTTTGGGCTGCAAGATTGAGCAGTATGACCTCATAACTCTTCAGCTGATGTTATCACTGGGATTGATGCTGCGGAGCTCCTGTCGGAGAGATTCGAGGGCACTGCCTGGAGAATGTCTTGGAGAAGCAGAGGAGGGCAGTGAAGTGGGGTATGTGTGAGGGTATCTGGGAACAAATCAGATGCTCCTTTTCATGGCAAGGAGGAGAGTGCCCTCTGAGGAGCTGAAGATCACTATCACTGTACACTCAACACTGCTAAAAGCAATCAAGCTTTACGAGTTCCCTGCCTGTGATGAAACAGAGTCTTAATCACACTTTAATCTGATGTGTTTTCTCTCTCATCTGGGATGAGCCTGAAGGATGTACAGGGTCATGGGCCCCAAGCTGAGAGGTGGCACCCTGCTAAAGGCAGTCACTTAATAGTTTTTGATGATGTGATCAGTGCCTGAGAGTCCAGGAAGGAGACAAGGCTATAAAGAGATGACCTGGGTCACCAGATAGCCTCTCCTTTTCCCAACATTTGGCTAATAAGGGTAAATAAATGGTCCAAAGAGAAAAAGAAACGGGGTGAGAACAAGTCTTAGGAGGACAAGTCCTATGAAGTGCAGCTGAGGGAGCTGGGGGGGCTCAGCCTGGAGAAAAGGAGGCTCAGGGGGGACCTTCTGGCTCTGCAACTCCCTGACAGGAGGGGGGAGCTGGCAGGGATCGGGCTCTGCTCCAGGGAACAATGGACAGGAGGAGAGGAAACAGCCTCAAGTTGCACCAGGGGAGGTTTAGTTTGGATATTAAGGGAAAATTCTTCACAGAAGGGGTTGCCCAGGGGAGTGGTGGAATCACCATCCCTGGAAGTGTTCAAAAGGAATATGGATGTGGCACTTGGGGACGTGGTTTAGTGGTGGCCTTGGCAGTGCTGGGTTAATGGTTGGACTCAAATCACCTGAAAGGTCTTTTCCAGTCTTAATGATTCTACAGTCAGAGGTATGGAGCGGTTTCCAAGTGGGAGGTGACTGAAGAAGCAGGAATTCCTCAGCCTGGGAGGAGGTGAGATGGGGTATGTGGAGAGATTGGCAAATTTATGGATGGTATAAAGGGATGGATGAGAAATGACTGTTCACCACCTCTGCAAATACAAGAATTACAGGGCATGAAATTAAACTTTTGAAAAATCAAGTCCTGAACAAATGAAAGGAGGTGATTCCTTCAAGCAGTGGGCTCTGGACCTGTGAAATTCCCTGGCAAAGCAGGATGTGGATGCAAAAATTCAATGGACTTGCAGAATAAACCAAAAAAGTAAAGAAAGATCTTTTTTTGCATTATGGCAGAGAGCCAGATAAGATGCAGAAGTTCCCCTGAATGAAAATAGCCAAAATTTGAGCAACTACTGGGGACATATGTATTTATCCTGTTCTTATGCTTTCCTCACCTGGGATCTGTGGAGTGCTGGTCCCAGCCAGCACAGCTGGTTTTCTGAGGTATTATGGGGGATTTTAGGTCTGATCACAAGTGGAAAAGGGGCATTTTTCAAACTGCCACAATTCCCTCAGTTTGATAGTACCTGCACAAGGGAGTTTGATCAACACAATCCTTCATGAACTGCCTGGGTCAGCAAGTGGTGGAGCCAGAAACCCGGGAGAGGGTGAGGGTGGCTGGGGAGAGAGATGAGGCAAAGCTCCTCCAGGCAATTGGGTGAGGATTTCATAGTCCAGGGAGATTTTAACCGTGTAAAGATGGAATTTGTAGTGGTGGTAGGATTGAATTGGTGGGAATGGACAAGGAGGTACAACAGGATACCTGAGAGGGCTGCTGAGGAGAATCAATCTGTAGGAAGATACTCCTTGATAACTCAGGGGAAGAATCTCTTCGCATCATGAGGATGTCAGACTAGATGATCCCTTCCAATCCAAGTCTTTCTCTGATTCTGTGATGGGGAACATCTGAAAAGAAGGTGGAACAACACAATGGAAAGCAGCCACCACCAGCAGACAACAACTATTAACTTCTCCCTCTGCATTTGGACTGCTCGCTCCTCCACCAGGAGCCTTCAAGGGATGCTGGACTTTGAGAAAGGCCATTGCAGTGACATAAATTCCTTTAGAGGTCCCAATTAAATCTGTATCCAGCCTTTCTAGAGGCTGGGTAATGATCTCTGCCTTGCTCAGCACCACGCTCCAGTGGCCACACAGGCACTGGCTCTCATTAAGCCCAGCCTGGCCCTGCATTAATTGTGACACGAGGCTCTTATTTCGAAGGCTTTTGAGCACAAATGTGCGTCCAAACCTCTTTTGTTTTACAGTTTACAGACTGAAGCACTTGACCAGGGGATAAAGATTTAGTGTAAACAGGGCAGGGGGGGATCTGAAGGTACCTGGACCCGGCAGGGAGAAACAGGGATTGAATGCCACAGGCAGAGGGAGTTGGTCAGAGCTGATGGTTTGCAGGGTGGGTAAGAAGGTGGATTGTTTCATCAGGCTTGGGTAAAATCACTTGAATATCCCTTCACCCCTCTGAGCTGGTATATTGAAAGGATTCCTAATAATTTTCCTGCTTTATGCCAATGGGATGCACCGTTGCTATCCCAGCTGCAGGAGGAGTTTTGCATCCTTGGTAGGGGAAAAACAAGAGTGAATTCAGAGGGAAACAGGGTGAGATTCAACTCTGAAGCCTCTCAGGGTGTGAAACACACTCTTCAGTCTCCAGGTTGCCAACCATACTCACAGCAGGGTGGTGTGGCCCTTGCTCTTCCTCGAGTCCTGATGTTTTTTGGGAGGAAAGTCACTATGGAGTGGTGGAATTCTTTGAAGAAGGGGCAGCACGGTCGTGCTGTCGTGAAGGGGGAACCTGGGAAGCTGCCAAGCCTTCAAGAAAAGGGCTGAGATAATCTTTGTTGTCTGTTAATCTCTGTTGTGCCTTTGTAAATAGAGCCAGAACAGAGAGCAGGGATGAGCTTGGTGTGAGGGTTGTGTTGACAGAGCAGATGGTGAAAGGCACTTGTTCAAACACAACCCATGTCATCACACCAGATCTTTGGAGTTATGGAATGGGTTTCTAGCTGTGTGACACAGTGGATTTCCTCTACCACTCGCCCAGACATGAAATAAAAATCACTGTGTGTTGTGGCTGGTTATTCTGGTGCTGCAACTGGGAAGAGGGGAGGCCTCAACATGTTTGGGGATTGTTCTCAGTGGCAA
The DNA here is from genome assembly GCA_035041135.1 of Platyrinchus mystaceus. Classification (NCBI taxonomy): domain Eukaryota; kingdom Metazoa; phylum Chordata; class Aves; order Passeriformes; family Tyrannidae; genus Platyrinchus; species Platyrinchus mystaceus. The sequence continues at coordinate 1,763,697 of JAWWLV010000045.1, forward strand.
GGCTTGAGGAAAAGCAGAAAACTGTGTGGCACTGATGTAGGATTCACCTCACCTTGTGATCACGGTGTGTATGGTAAATGTCTCTGTCTGACCTGGCTGTCTGGACTCCTTTATATTCAGTGGATAGACACAGGCACAGCCAGGGGGGTGATTTATCTCATCTAAAACTGAGAGCAGACAAATCCTGCCTTGCAAAAGGCCTCTCCTCCGACAGAGCCTGGGTTTTTCTGGCTTAGAATTAGACCTGGATGTTGCAGACAGACTTTGGTGAGAAGGCAAACCCCTCACTTTCCACACCTGCCCTGACAGAGCTGTTCCCCACAAGCTGCAAGACAGACAGTCTTGATGGATCAGAAATGGAGCCCAGCATGGTCTACACAGAAAACAAGTGATTTGGATTTTCTGAGCCAGCTGCCAAGCCAGGTCCTGCCAAGGGAGGCACGAAGAGGAGATCTGCACTTCAAGGTGTGCAAAGAGAAGTTCCCTGCTGTAGGAGCATCAAAAGCAACCTCACCATGAGAGCATCTGGTGGGAATTGCCATCTCTCAGCCTTACCACAGAGCTTTCTGCTGTCACAGGAGCTCTGGGCACCATATCTTTCTTTTCCTCTTCTTGCTTTACCTCTGTTGGTGTAAATGTTGTGTGACTGTGGCTGGGGATTTGCTCTGGCAATGCCAAAGTCCTCTCTCAGCAAAGATGTGCAGGATAGCTCAGGGAAGGGAAGGGAGAAAGGAGAAGGGAGAAAAGAGAAGAGGAAGAGAAGAGGAAGAGAAGAGGAAGAGAAGAGAAGAGAGAAGAGAAGAGAAGAGAAGAGAAGAGAAGAGAAGAGAAGAGAAGAGAAGAGAAGAGACGAGAAGAGAAGAGAAGAGAAGAGAAGAGAAGAGAAGAGAAGAGAAGAGAAGAGAAGAGAAGAGAAGAGAAGAGAAG
>JAWWLV010000045.1:1764966-1779591 GCA_035041135.1 Platyrinchus mystaceus
GAGAAGAGAAGAGAAGAGAAGAGAAGAGAAGAGAAGAGAAGAGAAGAGAAGAGAAGAGAAGAGAAGAGAAGAGAAGGAGAATCAGCACACACACAACTGTGGGTAGAGAGCCTTTGATGAACAAGTATATTTGAGCAGGTAAATTATCCTGCCACCCAGCAAGGCATTGACCCCCAGTTTAATTATTGTGTCATTTGTCCTCGACAGCTACTGCTGCTTCCAATTAACGCTCTTAATTAAAGCCCCCAGTTTTCCAGGTGTGTAAGCAGGGATTTCCTGGGAAGAGTGCAACAATGAAGAGACAAAGCTTGGGGGTGTCTGATGAGAAATGACATTCCCTGTCCCAGTGGGACTGGGAAATCTATTTACTTATCATGCTGGAGTGGCAGGCTGGGATGAAACCCAGGTCCTCATCTCTTATCCCCACAGGATCATCTCCTCTCCCACCAGTTTTACATCCACATGTGTGGGAGTCCTGTTTCTGTGTTCCTGCTTTTCAGTGAGTTTGTAGGTCAGATAATAAGGCACAGGGTATCAAACAGAGGAATCTTAAGTCCCTTTGTCCATAATTCAGGCCAAAATAAAACTGGCATCCTGGGGGTCCTGTGCAGGTGACAGAACATCCTCCCTGACTCTGTTCAGGGTGCAGAAATGGTTCCTCCAGTGGTCTCTCAGGTTGCTCTTGCCCTGCTCTATTTAATAGACTGTATTATCATGAACACTCTTTTCAAGGCTTTGAAATCAAATAAGCTCCACTCTTAATCTTCCTGCATTTTTTGGGGGGCTGGCTGAGTCTCGAAAGATAGCAGCATTCCCAGAACCCACATGGCTTGTTCAGTGTTTTGGAAATGTATCTTTTGACTGTTGGGAAGGAAATTGGCTACTTAAGATGCCTTTTTGTACATTTAAATTAACTTAGTCCATCAGACTGAATAAATCCTGCCTCTGTATTAACATCCAATTATAACAGCAGAGATTGAGCAATGATTCAGGTTTTTGACCAGAATGTTGGCAGTTTAAGGGGAGAAAGAAGCAATGTATATTGAAATAAAAGAGTCAAATACAGGAGCCAGAAAATTATGACTGAGCACATACCAGGAGCTTTTGTGAATATATAATGGCAGAAGTGGGAGCCAAATATCTAACAGGATTAGCTGTTACTGTCTATCAGATCCAAAACACTCAATCATTTTGTTTTATATGACTTTCTGGAACTCATTCATACTAGAAATGGAGGGAAAGAAGGGAAGCTGGGAGCTGGAGAAGCTGCAGTTTGGAAGTTAGGCTGGATCACAGGTGAGATGATGTGTCCTGAAGTAGTAGGTGAGCTCTGAACTGTGCAGCAGTTTTGCCAGGATTTTGCCAGATTTTTCAAGATGTTCTTGTGAGCCAGAAAGTCATGAATGATTTCTTTGGGAGCCAGTGAATGGATGTGTTGATGAAGTGAAATATCTCTTCAAATCCTGCTGCAGAAATGGCAGCTGGACCTGCTTGTTATTTTCTTGCTGCCCTTGGGAAGGACATTGGAATCATTCACCCCTTGCCCACCCCTGGCTCTGGGATCTCACCTCAATCTGGATAGAAAGAGTGATAGAATGATGAGAAGGTTTGGGTGGGAAGGGACTTTAAACCCATCCAGTCCCACCCCCTGCTGTGGGCAGGGACACCTTCCACTATCCCAGACTGTTCCAAGCAGGTGTCTCTGTTACATCCATATATTGCTCTGGCACAGTGAGGCCAAAATATCAGTTAAGCAGGGGCCACAAACAGAATTTAAATTACTCTAAACTGGCTCATAGTGGCCCAAAATGAAGGACACTTTGCTTTTGCTCATCCTCTGTCTGCTGAAACCCTGTTTGTATTTGGACAACACTCTCAGGCACATGGTGGGATTCTTGGGGTTGTCCTGTGCAGGGCCAGGAGTTGGACTCGATGATCCTGATGGGTCCCTTCCAGCTCAGGATATTCTGTGATTCTGTGATATTTGCAGCAAAATGTTGAATCCGAGTTCCACCTCGATGAAAGACCCTCACTGGTGTCAGGAAATAACCTTGAAAAGTTTGTCAGGCTTTCCAAGGGTGGAGAAGAGGTGGAAGGAGCGATCACAGCCTGATTTACCGTGGGGATTTCGACCTTCAGCACTGTCTGGTCCCTTCGTTGCAGTGAATAATGTCAAGGCTTTGTAATTGGGAGGCTGTGTGGACTTTTCCTTTTCCAGATATTTTAGCAGCAGCACAAAAAGCTGACTGTTCCCTGGGGGGCCACGGTCAGTTCTCAAAACTTTCAGCTTGGAAAGCTGAGCTGAATTAATTACAGTTTATGTTCCAAAAAGGAAAATAAGACCTCAGATGTGCCTTATTTGCTTGATGTTCTTTCTCCTTTCAGCAGACGACCCTTAGGTGGCTTTCCTTTCAGTTGCAGCTCCTTTGTTTTCTGTAGTTTCTTTCTGTATTAATTAGGAGGTCTGACACTTACAGCCCAAGACATTTACCAGCGTGGGGCAGTTTTAATTAATCTTGCAATAAAGCTGCTTGAGGTGAACTCGTAAAAGGTCTTATACTGCAGGAATAACATGTCACAATGCAAACAGTGACACAGGACACACTCTGGTGGGACTGACAGGATGTGGAAGCTCTTACCCCACATCTGGGGTCTCTGGGACAGCAACACAAGCAAGGTGTGCTCCTAAACAATATATATCCTACAAACTGTCCTTAATACACTGAAAGGAAAACATTCCTGCAAAGATGAAGATCTGGATTCCCAGCAGGTTCCTCCCGACTCTGAAAGGAGCTTGGCTATCCTTTGATGGCTAATTAAATAATAATAGTAATTAAACCTACAGAGACCACTTTTTATCTACTCTTTTTGTAGCAATTTGCAAACAAACAGCAAAATTCAGCCCTCTAGGACTTCTCTCTTGTACATATATCAGAGCCACAAGTGGCTTTTGAGTCAGAACATTCAAACCCAACACCATCAGACATTTGAAAAGTGCATGTTCTGATCTAAACTTCCTAATCAGGGCTCAGTTCCAAAAGACAGATGTAAACTAGCTCAGAGATGAGAAAAACTACCCACAGCTAATGAGGACAAATCAAGCAGCACCATATGTTAAACTGAGGGTAGTTTGGGTAGGAACTGCAGGGCCAATCCCAACTGTGTCCACAAATTTCTAATTCCCAGGGGGAGATTTACACAATCAGTTACATCTGGATCGAGGAATGGCAGGTTGACAGTCTTTCATAACTGAATTATCTGCCTCTTCTTCGAGTGCTCTGGTGGTCAAGCCAGACGCGATCAAGGAAAAATAACTCGCAAGATATTTTCCTTAGGTGGAAGAAAGAGGTGGGAATGGCTGACATAATAAATTATAAGGTCTGCAACTCTTATAAAATATTCTATGTATTTTTGGAAGTTGGATGCAACACAGACTATTTGGCTTGACAAGCCTAATTGGATGAAATTCTGGAGCATAACATTTATATTTGATGAGCATTTTTATACCTCCCTGGCCTGAAGCTTAAGGAAGCTGGAACAACTGCATTCCTGGCCAAGCCATCCCACCTTTGAAACTTCTTGGTAGAATCATGTAGGTTGGGAAAGACCTTTAAGATCATCTAAATCCAACCATTAACTTCTCACTGCCAAGTCCACCATAATTACAGAAGTTTGAAGGACTCAAACTTCAGAGAAGACTTCAAAAAAGAAGTTTGAAGATCCATCTCTTGATCTTCTCACTGTTGCTGCTCTCTCTGTCCTGGTTATGTTTTTATGCTCATGGCAACAGATTCAGTTTGAGAAAAAGTGGTTTTGTGTTGGTTTTTGGTTGTTTGTGTTTTTTTCCTCCACATTCTCACATTTTTCATCGAAAGCTTTCAGTTGGTTTCTGTGGGTGACTTGGCACAGGCAACGGTGCAATGATAAATAAGTGATATTTCTACCTGAAGTTTTCTAAAGCTGCTGCCACTTGCCCCACATTTTCATCTTTTGTTCACAGACTATCAACTACCACGTGGGATTTGTGTGTGGGGGTGAGAAAGGCAATTTCTGATCCAAACAGAAAAGGTCTTCATACACACAGCTGGAATTTCGCCCGATATATATTTATATTTAAAATTAAGAAAGAAAAAAAAAAAAACAAACCAGCCAGTTCTTGGTTCATTTACAGGTGCAATCAGGATGGATCTTAATCTGTCACTTCACAGCTCAAACTCTGCTGAACGTTGTGCCAAGTAAAAAACTGTCACTGGGGTCCAGGTGTATTCCCTCATCATTTGTCACGAGCAACTGTTCTGCAGTTTAGAGCTGGCAGTTCTCACTGGTGTTTCATCAGGATAATACCACACTATATCATCTGAAGGAACAAACTCTCCCTTGCTGACAGGAGCTGGGGTGAAGACACCAGCGATTGACTGGATATTATAGAAGCTCTCTGAAGTTTATTCAATGGAAAAGAGACTCTCAGGTCGTTGGGCCCAAATTGTATGTTTTTGGCATCAAAAGGTGCAAGGGGCTTGAGAAAGCTAAGAGGAATCAAAAGGCACTGGTCTGTGAGACAGGAGGTCAGGCTGGGCAGTCCCTTCTGCCTTTGAAAACTCTCACTGAAATACTTTAATTAAAAAGGAAAAAATGAAAGAAAAATAGATAATAAAATGCGGCGTTTTGGCAGTAGATGGGTGTTTCAGGTCCACATCTGATGCCTTGTGAGCTGCAAAGGCAGGGTGACAGCAAGGAAATACCCAGCCTGGTAGGCTTTGCCCTTTTCCTGCTGGAAGCAGCTTCTCCAGGAATGGGACAACTGATGGTTGGGAAGATGCACAGGCAATGGAGAGTGGAGCTAACGCTATCCTGGGACCAGGAGTGGTGGTGCAGGAGGTCATGGGAGGGAGGCAAAGACATCACAAGACCTCCCTCAGTGCTCACAACAAGCCAGAAAGCAACAGGGCCCACAACCAAAGTGGGCACTGAGACCCAGTGAGGTGAACTTGCTGCAGAAGATCACACCTTGTTTCGTTGTCCCAGGTGCCCACAGCCTGCATGATGTGCTGATTCCCTGGGAAACTGTGCAAGTGAGGTCATCTGGCAATGAAGGGTGAAAGGCCATGGGGAAGAGGGGGAGGCCACAGGGGATGTGATGGTCTGGACAGGGATTGCACCAGGTTGAGCTCTGGAGCAAACTGCACCCACATCCCCCAGGCCTGCTGAGCTCTGCACGGATGTCCCTGTGGGAGGACAGGCACCAGGGGAAGAGGACAGGGAGGGTGGCACCTCCATGGAGTCATTATGGGCCGTGAAAAGCCTGACAGGTTGTCCCCTTTCCTCCTGCAGCTCACCCGGGTGCCCGTGGAGTCGTGTAGCCAGTACGAGACCTGCAGCGAGTGCCTGGGCTCAGGAGACCCTCACTGTGGATGGTGTGTCCTTCACAACACGTAAGTACCTGTGGTGCTTCTCACCAGCCCAGCCCTGCTTTTCCACCAACCATCTTCCCTCAGTGGCTGTGGTAACACAGGGCAGAGAGGAAAAATGATGTCTCACCTGAGCCAGGTGAGCCGAGGAGTCCCCCCGGTACCTCCAGCAAGGTCTCTGGGACTTTCTGGGGAGGGCTTGGTTTAACTGGGAAGGGTTTTTTGGAAGGCAAGGGTGGTAGAGACTGGACAGACCTCCTCCATCACGTGATCCACGGTCTGCTGACTGCACCAGGAAAGCACCTGTGCACCCTGAATCGACCTCAGCAGCTCTTCAACATTTAAGCTGTTTCCATTCCTTAAGGCGATTTGTCTCTGATTGGGTGCAAGTTTCCACTGCTGACCTGAACCTCTCCCCTTTTGGACTTGTCATGATCTCCTTTGCCCTTAGAGAGGAATCAGATCCCTGTAAGCATCATGGGCTCCACTCCAAGTCAGTTTGTCCAAGGGGACCTTATGGTTTGTATGTTCAATGTGGGAAAGTGTTGGCCCCGAAGTTGAGCGTTTGTCCTGTGTGGGCCAACTCAGCTGGGCCAAATGAGCACAAAGGGGTCAAACTGCTCATTTGGCTTATCTGGACAGGATGAGGAGAAAATGTGCCTCTGTCCATATTCTTGGGCTTCTTTATAATAGGCTGAGAAGGGACCTCATTTCACTATTTCATTATTGGTTATGACCCTCTCAAGGAGCACTGGATCCAGGTGCCCTCAGGACTGGGATATTAGTTCACTGGCTTTGTTTTCTTTAAGATTTTTAATGATATTATTGATCTTGAAGTTTTCTCTCCTCAGTCTTTCCCTGCCAGTGCTCTCCTCCTGCAGAGAGGCCTCTGGCAGAGCTGTGGAGAGGGAGGTGTCAGGTTGGCTGAGCTCCTGGCTATGAGTGGCAGGGTGGTCTCATCTGCCAAGAACCTCTCAGCAGAGACAGTGGCTGCAAAGTGCATTGGATCTGTCTGCCCAGACGTCTCCAGCTGAGCGTGGCTCTGCAGGGGGCTGTCACTCCAAGTCTCACTGTGTCCTTGGCAGCCTTGGAGGGTTTTTCTGATGGACACTGATGCTGCAGTGTGTTTGTCTTCTCCTGCTGAGTTCACCTCTTGAGTTCTTCCTGTTGCATTGCAAACCCTCCTGGTAGAGACAGTGATCCAGTTGAAGTGATGCCCTTTGCTACCTCTCCTTCCTAGAGCAGAAGGGAACAAACCTGTGCCATATTCCAACCTTCTGTTGATCCTTGTCAGCTTGTGTGACCCTCACCCAAAACCATGACAGTCTGACTCTGGAATTGTCCAAGGGATCCTTGGCAAACCAGTCCTGAGTTGTGGCCTGGTCAGTATGAGCCCATAAAACTTTCATCCTTCTGACCTGAGGACATTTCCATTTGATGTACAGCTCTATAGGATGTCTCCATTCCATCTTACCCTGCATCCATCCCACAGAACACTGTGTATTTTGCCCTCAGTGTAGGGCAAGCTGCATAGGAAAGCATGAGTTTGGCCATTGATTGTACCACAGCAATGCTGGATATTTCATCTCCTTCCATCCAGGGTCGGTAGCAAGGAGCAATCAATACACCCAGCAATAAATTCCCAAAAGCAGAGAAAAAGGGGCAGAGACAACTGCAGGTTGTGCAGCAGCTCATTGTGAAGGAATATTAAAAATTAAATGGCTGGTGATGAGTGGGATTGGCAGCACTGACTTGGTTAAAACAAAAAAAAACCAAAAAAACCCTTTATAGACTCGATCCTTCAGGGAGAAGTTTGGCCTCACAGTGTGGACCTGGCTGATGGTTCATCCCTGTGCCCTCCTCCCTCTGGCCACTTAACCTCTGTTTCCTTATCTGCAAAAGAGAAACACCTCTTATTTATGTACATTTCAGCAGGGTCACTGAGATTAATTCCCTGTGGGGTTTTTTGAAGCAGTTGGAAGGCAAATGTTATCAAATCCCACTTCAGTCTTTTCCTTCACTCTAGTTGCCACTGCAGTTAAGAAATCTGATTTTCAGTCCTGGTTTGGAAGGGGTTTTTAGTCCAGCCTCAGGTGTGGCTTTCTGGGTCTCAGTTTCCTCATCCTTTTAGGTAGCCCTGAGAATCAAGGAGACAATTACACCCCATTCAACAAGTTTTGGATGCACAGGATATTCAGGGTAAAGGTGTTGTAGTATTAAGTCTCTCATTAGAATTTTTTGAACATCAGAACATCTTAAGGTTCTTTAACAGACTTTTTCTCAAGTGGGATGTGTCACCAGTGACTCCTGCACAAGGATCCATGGGGAAACATTTCCCCTCCTGGCTCCTAACCCTTCCCTGCTCTCTCCCAGACAGGAATCCAGGGGGATTTCCAAGGCAGGGCTGATTCCAGCCAGACTGATATGGGAGCTTGTGGAAGGGATGGAGGAGGCAGCTGGGCTGGGGGAACCCATTTATTAATTGCAAAATGACTCATTTAGATTTCAGAAGTTCTCATTTTGGGGTTTTATTTCAGTTCTTAGTAAAGACTTGGGATAGAGGAGGGCTGGGAACCAGACTATGAGCAAAGCCATGCTATTCACTCATCTTCTTCCTCCACTATAAACCATCCTCCAGTATAAACCTTCCTCCAGCATAAACCCAGCTGGGCTGGGGGAACCCATTTAGTAATGGGAGAATGATTCATTTAGACTTCAGAAGTTCTCATTTTGGTGCTTTATTTCAGTTTTTAGTGAAGACTTGGGATAGAGGAGGGCTGGGAACCCGATTGTGGGCAAAGCCATGTGTTCACTCATCTTTTCCCCTCCAGTACAAACCATCAAGAGTAACAGTGTGCACTGGGAGACAGGGGAAATCTGCTTCTATTTTTGTTTGTTTGTTTGTTTGTTTGTTTCTCCCATGCACACGTCTCTAATTTTGGGATTTTCTCTTCAGGGGTGATGCAGCTCCCTTTCCCAGACCCCCATTTCCAACCTCCCTCCCCGTGAGAGGTCCGGGATGCCGGGGGAAGGCTCTCCATCCCTCCTCTCCCGGCCGAGCAGGGCTGTGTGCCAGGGCTCGGGAAATCGATTTCCACAGCTCTGCTGTCCTAACCTTACACCGGGAAACTCGAGTCCGCTGAGAGAGAGGAGGAGGAGACAGACAGACCCACAGACAGGAGAAGGGAGGGGGGGAGGATTGATCGGCTGCTGCCCCGAGAAGAGAAGAGCCGATACAGAGCAGGTCACCGGAGCTTTTCATCTCTGTATCTTCGCCCCGATCTTGTCCCCCCCTCTCCCTCTCCCTGCCGCGGGTCCGCTCCCCTCCCGGGCTCTGCTCAGGGCTCTTTAGGCGGCGATGAATCATTTAGTCGGTGTAAATTGAAAATGTGGCGCTCGGTTGCTGCAGGGGCCTCCCGGGGAGGGTGAAGGGCTGGGCTGGGCTGGGAGCAGGGGGGGAGAGGAACCAGAGCTAAGAGATGGCACGGAGGTGCCTGCCTGGCCGCAAGGTCGCAGCAATGTCACCCCAGCCCCAACAGACGGGGGATGAGAGAGCAGGGAAAAAGTTTTCTGCAAGCCTGGACTGGATTCAGCAGCTTCTAAGTCAGATCAGCAGCATTATCCAAAGATGCCACCCAATATCTGACCATGCCTAAAAAATCCCCCCCGACGAGTTGCTTCTGCCTCCATCCATACACAAACTACACCCTCCTCTTCCTCCTTTCCCATTCTCATGCAGAGGGACAGCAACAGCTCAGGATCTTTACCCCCAGAGGAGGGATAAACCCCTCAGGAGCTGAATGAGCCCCTGGCTAAGTATAGATTGGATATTAGGAAGAAATTCTTTTCTGTGAGGGTGGTGAGACACTGGCACAGGTTGTCTGGGGAAATTGTTGATGTCCCATCCCTGGAAGTGTCCAAGGCCAGGTTGGAGCAACCTGGGCTAGTGGAAGGTGTCCCTGCCCATGGCAGGGGAGGGGAACTGGATGATCTTTAAGGTCCCTTCCAACCCAAACCAATCTGTTATTCCATGCACACACACTGTTCCAGCTGCACGTGGTCACCACACAGGTTTTCAGCCCTGAATGGGGTCTCTGCTTGTGTTTAACCCCCCAGCTGCCAACAGAATGGAAATTTGGGGCAGAAGAGCAGCATCATTTTATTTATCATTTAGAGACAGGCAACATTTTATTGCAGGAAATACACTGACCTTGCTGGGTGCAGAAGGGACCTGTCCCAGGCTCTTTTGTGTTAGTGCCACTCGTAGATTTTGGCTGTGCTGCCTCATTTCGTCCTCTTGTAGCTTCCATTTAATTCTGAGAGGAACAACTGAACACACTCAAGCTGTCCTTAAGGGAGGATGCACCCTCAGGCACCAGCCTCCTTCTGCTCTGGAATCTGCCCTTGCTGGTCTGGGGACTCCTTGGCTGGCAGGTCATTAATTGCAATCAGAGAGGAAAACAGTCTCATTTTCTGGGAGAACTTGTGATATTTCAAAACTCCTTTTTTTTTTTTTTTTCTTCCCTCAGCTCATAGTGGCCAATTATATTTTTAATAAGAAATGTTCCTGAAAGCTGTTTTGGAAGGGACTGATTCCATTTAGTAATTGGAGAATGATTCATTTAGATTTCGGAAGTTCTCGTTTTTGGGGGTTTATTTCGGTTTTTAATAAATTGCTTAAGATTTCAAAATAAAAAGTCATTCTGAAATGAAGCATTACTTTTTTTTTTTTTCCCCTTCATTAAAGAGGAACATTTGGGCATCTGTGATTTCTTTCTTCCCCAGAAGCCTTTTTACCAGCTCTGGAGACTGAGCAAAGCAGGACATCAACAAGCCCTGTTGGTTTAGGAGGAACTGACATTTGCTGTGGAGGGAAGAGGGTTTGTTTGAGCACCTCCAGCCTGTTCTCCTGCAGAGTTATTGGAGCCAGGAGTTGGCTCTGCTCTCTGCACTCCTCTGCTCATCTCTGAGGAGCTGCTCATGTCCTTTGGGTGTCCTTCAGGCACCCAAGAACCTCACCAAGGTTGGCTTTGCATCCCTGTTCCAGAGGATGTGCCAGCAGCACTCCCCTACCCCTGAACAGTGGGAATAGGATGCAGTGGCCTCCTCTGGGCATCCTCACCCCATGAATGAAGCAGTGATATAAGAGTCTTAGATATGGGCCATACCACTCACCTTCCTGGATCCCCTTAGCACTGGGTTGGTCCAGGCATGGCCAAAATCTCCTGCATGTAATTCCTCAGGCTGAGCTGACCTGGATGGTGTTTATGAGACACTTCAGTAGCCATAGGAGAGTTTTTTTGATTCCCCACAGAAGGACATCTACCTGTTCAGAGGGGTTTTATGCCATCTCTGGCAGCAGATACCTACCTCAGTGTCTGGGAAGTGACCTTCCACATCCTCCTGCTTTCCACCCCTTCCCACCTGCCTTGTAGCCACAGGATACCTGTGTACACCCAGGAATTCCAATCCTCTTTTATAACATGATATGGAGGGGAAAAAAGGTCTCTTAAACAAGTTGTTTTCTAGGGAGTGAGGGATTAGTGCCGAGGGGGAGGGAGGTTTGTTATCCATGCTCAGACTCACTGCCAGACCAGGAATAAAATAAAAAAAAGGGAAAAGTTCCAAAGTGCAGCTCCCACTGTCTGGTCTCAGCAGGAAACCCGATAGGATGCTGCTTGCAGAGGCTCATTGATCGCTCCTGGCTTTAACTTTCTTGGTCAAAGTCTTCTGAATCACTAGAGAGTCTCAGGTAACCCAAGCTGCCCACAGATGCTGCAATAAGACCTTTATTTGAAGGGTCTTTTTCTTGCTTGACTTTCTGCTGTCTGAAAGCCTGTGACTGTCTTTCAGGCTGAGGGTTTTTTTTTTTGCTTTGTTTCTTTTCCCCTTCACCTCGACTCTTTTCCTTCCCAGTGTTTTCCTCCAGTGCTGTGTGGGGAAGGGGCACTGGGAAATGCTGTACAGGTCAGGCTTCAGGGACCCAGCAGGGCATATTCCAAGGCTGGAATATCACACCCAGTCCTGTGCCACTCTGAGCTCCAACAGATAGTGAGAAAAGTGTGATTTAGTGACTCCTGTAAATCCTCAGCTGCCCTTTCTACTTCCCATGTTGGTTTGTCCAAAGGTGCAAACCAGAGTCCCTCCAGCAAGGCAGCAATTTACAGGTGTTTTGCATTTGCCTGACATGATGAATAAGCCAGAGAATCACAGAATATCCTGAGCTGGAAGGGACCCACATGGGTCATCGAGTCCAACTGCTGGCTCTGCACAGGACAGCCCCAAAAATCCCACCACCTGCCTGAGGGTGTTGTTCAAACACTTCTTGAGCTCTCTCAGGCTTGATGCCATCATCACTTCCTTGAGGAACCTGTTCCAGTGCCCAACCACCCTCTGAGTCTCAAAATCATGGCTGGGATTATTTTTTTTACAGAAAAATCTTTCTGTATTCTTTTCTGCCTTCACATTTTCTTGCTATGGGTCAGCTCTTGGTGCCTTCAGATACCTGGGAGACACTCTACATGCCAAAGGCACATGATGATTGTCCCAATCTTCCTAAAGATGGATCAGCCACACGAAGAACAAATGGCTTTCAGCTCAAACCCTGCATTTCCTTGGAAATCTGTAGCCAGCTGGGCTGTGCTTCCCCGCTAGAAGGGAGGCTCAGAGCTTCTTCAGTTGCTAAGTTCAACACCCCTGTGTGTCTGAGGGACCTGGGGTTGCTTCTCATTGCAACAGGAGATTTCCAGTTCCACGATGGGCAGGGAAACATAAATGCTGTGAGGGAAAGCAAGTGCAGGAAATCTTGAAGTCTTTGATTTGGTTTGGATCAGTCGTTTGTCAGCGTTAGTGCTGCCCATCAGTGGTAGCACGGGTGGGAGAGGATGTCAGGATGTCTTGTCTCCAAACACTGCTGGCCTGGGAACCCCTTCCATCTGATAGCACGGGAAAGTGGAGTCACCTTCCCTCAACTGGCCTTGGCAGGGAGCGATTCCCGCTTTTCTCAGGTAGTTATCGAAACTGGAGACGGCATTTGAGGCTCGGCACAGAGGGAAGCGCAGCAGGAGGGCTCCGTGGAGGGACATTGGCCCTTTCTGCACTGAGCCCAGGTTATCTTTAATCTGTCTGCTGAGGCAGAGCTAAAGTGCCCATCATTTCACACCTCGGCACTGCCTCCCCTTTGGAGCAGAGGAAATGGCCCCAAATGTGACAGCTCTGCAATGGCCTTTTGAAATGGGATCGGGGCTCTTAGACCGGAGAGCAGGAGGGAGCTCTTGGGACTGAGAGCAGGGCTATTGATGGTGATAAAGGAGGCTCCTGGGAATCCCATTTCACTCCAGATGGGTGATGACACTGAATAAACCCCTCTGAAGCAGCCCTGTACCCCGGAGCAGAACATCCAACCACTAGTCCTGGAGAGCTGACCCATCGCCCTGTCCGGCACCGCTGCTGTCCTCACATTCCTTAAATGCCATGGTGTCCCTTTTGGGAGCACTTTTCCAGCTCTGGTCTGCAGAGCAGTGCAGGGCAGAGCTCTGCCCTTCACAGGTTGATTATCTCTGTGGCTGTACCTGCCTGAGGCGACTCGGGGACAGCACTGGGCACTGTGGGCCATGAGAGGCAGGCGTGTGGTAAATGTGTTTTGATAACAACCTCCTTCCTTGATTAGCTCATTTTGCTAGAGGGCAGCAGGGAGGGGGGTGAAGATAATTAGTTTGTGCAGTGGGTTCCAGCAGAAGCTTTCTCCTGATGCAGCCCCGTGAGTGAGGTGTCCTACTTGGGATTTGTCCTCATCACAGAAACGTTGGCAGCTCAAGGTTTCAGCGCTGCCGAAAGTTCAGCCTTCCCAGAGAAAAATCTCTGGGGTTTCTTCTTCCTGTCTGATGTGAAGCACAGAACACAGCCTGCCGTGGGCTGGGAGGTGTCTCACGTGCTTGGACAGGCAATGAGAGAGGCATAAAGGTACTTAGTGGTACTTGAGGGGCTTCTAGAGGATCTCCTCCGTGCCCGTGCCCTAATAGGGGACACTCCTGTGTCACCTCAGCATGGCATTTGCTCTGCACACCAGTGGGTGTCACATCTAGATGTCCCACAGATATCTAGGGGGGGGAATAGGGGAAGGGGAAAGCTGTATGACCACCCTGGGCAGCTTAAAAAACTTGTCAGATGTGCACTGGAGCCGAGAAGCAAAGTTACAGGGAAGGAGTGTACCCTGACTGAGATTTTAAAGTTGGTGTTGACAGAGCCAGCAAAGAGATTCAGATATGGAGTGAGCAACATAAGGCCTTGATTCCGGTGCCTAAACACAGATGTATGGAGAACATGAGGAGACTTTGAAATATAGGTGTTTATATTTACACAAGGAGCTCAATTCAGTTGCCCATCTCTGCTGTTGGAGCACCTGGGGTACCTGAAATGTTCTCCTGGGGCTGACAAACAGGACACAGACTCTACTGGAGACCCATTTCCTCTGGAGGACAAGCTGGGGGCTTGGGGAGATGCCAAGTGACTTTAAACCTCTGTAGGCCGGCAGCAAAATAAAGCCTAACCCCAGCTTGGGATGTCCTGCCCTCACAGATTCTCAGAATGGACAAGATTCTGCAGGTTTTGCAGTCAGACTAGTCTCACTCCTTCCGTGAATTTTAAAGTTTTCCAATGCCCTAATTTGCAATAAAACAGGGCTGGGCTTTCCTGCAAGGTTGTGCCACTCACTGAGAGTGATGAGAGGTGGATGGTTCAGGAATCTGCCTCAGTTTCTGGGCTGTTTGGAGGGAATTGCTCTCTGTCTCGCTGTCAGACGCTCCCCTGCAGCCAATGATCCAACAGTGAGGGAAAATGGCACCTCAAATGAGCTCTCCCCGGGGTGGGGGAACATCAGCCTGCCCCTTCCACTGCTGCTCCTGTGACATTTCATCGTCCTCCACCTGTGACAGGTCTCAGAAGGGAGTGGAGGGCGGGAGGATCAGGAAGAGATTCCTCCTAAAGAGAAGCACAGCAAAGCTTTAGGTTTGTCTTTATCCAAACTCAGCTTCTCCATGGATCTGCACACACACACACACACACACACACTCCTACCCAGAAATACAGGCCATCCTAGGGTCATAAAACCACAGTCTTGGATTGGAAAGGACTTTAAGGATCATCTCATTCCAACTCCCTGCCATGGGCAGGGACACCTTCCACTAGCCCAGGTTGCTCCAAGCCCTGTCCAACCTGG
>JAWWLV010000045.1:1779691-1792798 GCA_035041135.1 Platyrinchus mystaceus
CCAAGCCCTGTCCAACCTGGCCTTGAACACTTCCAGGGATGGGGCAGCCACAGCTTCTCTGGGCAACCCGTGCCAGGACCTCCCCACCCTCACAGGGAAGAATTTCTTCCTGATATCTTCTGTTCCACACTCCCACATTCAATGACCTGCCAACAAATCTTCCCCATGTACCACCAGCACCTCTGTCACCAGCCCCTAATGCTCCCTATTGCTCCCAAATCCCTCTGCACTCCATCCCCCAGCAGAGCTGTAGATTTAGATCCTTTTCCATTTGGCTTCTGTACCAGGGAAATTTTATCTGTTTATTGGATTTATTGGATACTTTTGGATATAAGAACTGGATGTTTTCGGAACAGGCTCCCCAGGGAAGTGGTCATGGCAATGAGTTGAAGAAGCATTTGGACAATGGTCTCAGGCATATAATGGGATTTTTGGGGTTGTCCTGTGCTGGGCCAGGATCTGGACTCGGTGATCTTTGTGGGTCCCTTCCAACTCAGGATATTCTGTGATTCTTATTCTGTGATTCTTATTCTGTGATTCCATCTCCCTTCTCATCTCTACTGTGGTCCTGGAGGCAGATTGTGAGACTTCAGATGAGCTTCTGAGCTTGAAGCTGATTATCCCATCCTGCTGATGGGGCTTTGTTGCTGGGGTGGTTAGGAGGAAGAGACTGTGCTCGTAGCATAAGCAAGGAAGATCCCCAAAATAAACATATTTCTTTTCTTTGGTGAGTGGATCTGAGCAACTCTTTGTCCTGTCTTCTTGAACATCTTGTCTTCCATCATTTCCCACTTCAGATATGTCCTTCAGCAGCTTTTGTAATAGGGTCCTATCAATTTATAGCAGGAACCATCTACCAAGGCAGACACAGATGTTTTAGTTCCATGAATTACAGGAGCCAGACAACAGCCTGATCTCATGTGCTACAAAACATTCAAGTAAAACATTATACAAGATGAGAGGCAACGTTTCTTCCCTCCTGTTCTGATGCCAAACAGATTGGACCAAAATAATTTCTTCCAGGGCATTGGGTGCATTTTTAAATAGAGTCTCATCCCTGGAGCCAGAGCTAGACTAGAGTGGCTAAGACAGCTGGATGCCAGAAACCAGGATGTTCAAAGACAACATGTTTTCTTGCCATCCTGTCACAAAGGAGGCTGAAATCACAGTGAAAAATAGATGTGTTGGCTGTGAATTTCTCCTGGCTATGGGCTTCTTTGTGGGCTGCAGGACATGGGGCAGCCCCACTTGTGATAACCCACCAGCCCCTGCTAATGGAAGAAAGGGCAGGTTTCTTATTATTTCCCTCCACCATTTGCTTCCCTGTCCAGGAAGCTGCACCAGCAATTAATTGGTCTTTTTGTTGGCCATTGATGGCAAAAAATAAAGAGAAAGTTGAGGGCAGAGGAGGAGGAGAAAAGCTGAAAGGTCTGCTGGGACAGAGTGGAGGAGCTGGAGGATGGTTCTGCCTAACCTGGATTTGAGAGGTTGTGAGGAAATGGGAATTGGAGTGGGCTGAAGGACTGAAACACTGTTGTAGAGACAAGATCTGGGACAGCTTCTGACCAGAGAAATCAAGTTTCTGGGCCCCTTGGTTAATTTAGAAGGGGATGTCAGCATGATCCACTGGGCACAGAATTTTCCTTAGGCAAGAGAGAGCAGAATTAATTTCCCTGCTGTGCTGTACATACTTCACATGATTTTGGGCAAGTTTCTTAGGATGGGCTTTATCTCACCCACTACCAGGTTTCTTGCTTCAGTGATGAATGAAGAGAGGCACTTTTTCCTGAACACATTCCTTGTAACCCTGAATTGCCCTCTGGAAGTGCCAGTTTCTTTTAGTACCTATTTATTGATGAAACCTAAATGACCCTATCAAACAATGCCCAGCTTAAATTACTCCAATCCTTTACCTCCCTTTGTTTTAGCCCCCTGTTTGTAAGAGAGGAGTAGCAGTTCCTCACCTCACAGGTGGATGTGAGATCCTAAACCTTAAAGCCCTTGGGATGATGAGTGGCTTGCAGGAGTCCTGTAGGGAGCTGGATGTGATGACTGCAGGTTCACAGACAGTAAAATATATATATATATATATATATAAAGCATACATAAAGCATAAAAACAATAATTTCATCTCACCAATGGCTGATTAAGCTTTGAGTTTGTTTAATTAAGGCAGAAGGAGCCATGGCAGACATGGTGTAGTTTCTTTGTTGAACCCAATGAACACCCTGTGCCCTTCTGTTAGAGCAGAGGTGGCACCACAAGGGTTAAGGCAGACAGGAATGAAGTAAAGGCCCCTGAGTCTTGCTTGTCCCTCCCATATCTCATTCCCAGTGCCTCCTGCCCCTCTGCCCCAGGCTGTAAAGGAGATCTACATTTTAATTGAGACATGTTAAGAAAATAATCTCAATCTAACTCACCCGTGCCTGGAAGGCTTCTCCCTTGTTACCTCGGTGAATGCACATTTTGAGGGGGTGGGGGGTGTCTTTCTCTCTTTTTTTTCCATCTTTGCTTGATTCCTGGGTCTGGTGGGAGGGCAGAAGGCTGGAGCTGTCCTGAAAAAGTAGAGCAGAAAGGGCAGGACCTCATTTAGATCTCATTTAAAAGTGGGAGTGGCATGGAAAACCCAGCCAAGTGTGCACCAGGAGCTGCTGGTGCTGGCAGTGCTGGGCATTTGGGGACCTTGGGAACCCAGAATTCACAAGTGGGTGTCCTCTAGGTGCAGTTGCATCCTCTCTTCCCTCCCTCTTTGTTGTCAGGAGCAGAAAGGAGGCCAAATGCTTCTGGTGTTTGAAATACATCTTTGCCTGCAGCTGGATGGAGAAGGAAAGGGGGTGAAGAGAGTCTCCTTTAGTCTCTCACTTGTATTAATCAGAGAATTATGGACTGGCTGGAGTTGGAAGTCACCTTTTAAAGGTCATCTCATCCAAGGAGCAGGGACAGCTTCAACCAGATCAGGCTGCTCAGAACCACACGCAACCCGACCTTGGACGTTTCCAGGGCTGGGCCATCCACCAGCTCTCTGGACAACCTGTCATGACCACAACAACCCTAAACTCCTTTTGTCTTGTTGCAGACCCAAACCTCCACCACGGAGGGGTGCAAGTTTTGCCTGCAGACTTTCTCAGCTGCAGCAGAGGAGCAGGAGCCCCCCTGATCTGTCCTTTCCCTTGGCACCCCAGGGGCTGGGAACGGGCAGCCAGACACTGCCCCCAACCCCAGTTTGGAAGGGGTGCCAACCAGCCCTGCCAAGGAACACTGAATTATCCTGTGCAGGGCAAAAGGGCAGGATTTCAGTTCAGATCACACTGGCCTGTTTTGTCTGTTCCTGGTCTCTCAGAGCTTGCCTGGCCTGATAAGGTGTTATCAGAGCGGAGCATCTCTGTCAGAGCCACCACTGAGACGTGGCAGGGCCAGAGGTGGCTTTTCTTCAGGCTGCCCTGGCCCTTTTCCACCCAGGCCCTCTAAAGAGCCAGCCAGTTAATAATGGTAGGAGAATGATGTTGGGATCCTTGCCAAAGAGCTTTAGCTCTGTGCTTTTCTCAGGGAGAAGAGAAAATGCAAACGTGGATGAGAGCGAATCAACCTGATCCCTTCCTTGTTCTCACCCAGCCCCAATCCTGCAAACAAGGTCACAAATAACTTTCAGTATATGAGTAAGCCAGAAAGCTGAATGATTTTTTTCCATCTTAAGGCTATTGCCTCATAAAATTTATTTTCAGAAATGGCTGTGGATATATGTTTAATATCCAGTGTACCTGGATATTAAAGTGATTTTCTGTGTGGTAGGGAGTTAATTCTTACCTGAGGAGTAGTGAGTCTCTGCTCTCTGTTCCTTTCTCTGCTCTCAAGGCCCAAAGGCAAAAAGCTGACCTGGAGAATTCCCTCCCAGCTTTATCTGATGGAGGATCATGGAATCATAGAATCCTAGGATGGTTTGGGTTGAAAGGGACCTTAAAGACCATCTCATTCCATCCCCCTGCCATGGGCAGGGACACCTGTCACTAGACCAAGTTGGTCCAAGTCCCACCCAGACTGGCATTGGACACTTCCAGGGATGGAATTAGGCTCTGGAAAGGCTGGTGAGAAAGGAAGGAGAGAGAACCATTGCATAAACTCATCTGGCCAATTGACAAAATATCATTTGATGGCCTCTTGAGCTGTTCAGGAACACATCAGTCCTGCTATTGAGTGTTGCACTTAATCAGCTATTGATTGGGGCGAGTTGGAGAGGTCAGCCTTCCCCACTACCCCCATTCCCAAATTAAAAGCTAAGAGGAGAAGTAAATGCTTTGACTTTTTCATTCTGCCTGGATGTTTGGGGAATTTACCATTGATAAAACCCCCAAACCCTTAAGAGTGACAAGACGCATGGAATGAATTATAGCAAAATCAATTAATACTAACAGTATCTATTAAATATTGCACTCTGGAGCTTTGCAGGAGTACATTTCTGCTCTGATATGATCAGGACATCATTAACATAATATAAAGAATCAAAAAATCAATAGCTTGCTGGAGCCCAAAATTAAGGCCAAGCAGTGTTATACCATATCTTTGAATATCTCAAATAGCAACTTGTCTTTGTCATGTACAACCTATTTGCAGATGAAACATCTCTCACAGAGGAGATGGGTATTGGTTGGTCTGCCTGTCCCCCCTGCAGCTGCTGCCTTGGGATACTTGGTGTGAAGGTTGGCTCAGTTTTTCCAACCTTGTGGACACAAATGGAGCAGAAAAATCTGATGGGGGTTACATTGGCATAACCCTGGAGGGACTCCAGAGCAGACACAGGGTCCCTGCATTGCTGGACAGACTGATGGATCTCTGTAGGATGGAAACATGGACGTGGTGGCTTCTCCTGATGATTTGATTTATATTTTATGGTGTTAATGTTGTGGAGTTTCTTTAGCCTGAGGTACCAGGGTAAGACACCGCAACTCTTCTTCCTGCGCTGGAAAAATCAGAAATGGAGCAGAAGGGGCTTTCTGAAGGACTAGGAGAGATATTTGGGCAAGAAGAGACTGGCAGGGGTCTCACAGAACCACAGAATGGCTTGGGTTGGAAGGGACCTTAAGGATCATCCCGTTCCAACCCCCTGCCATGGACAGGAACACCTTCACTAGTGTGAGTCTAGAAAACAAAGGTGGTCACAGGTAAGAGTTTTTGTGTGGATTTAGGGATTAAATGCCTACAAAAGAGAGAGGCTGTTTAAGATGTGGATAGTCTTGGCCCAGGAGGGAGTGAAAATAAACTGGGCATTCGATGGGTAAGGTAGAAGAAGGTTTCTGGCTGGGAGGGAAATGTGTCTGAAGTAATCTTACAGTGAGATTAGTGAGCACTGAAAATACAGCTTGTTTTGGGGTAAAGCTTGAGAACAGTTCTGGGTAAGCTGCTGTGGAAGGGTTGCCTGCAAACCACTGAGGGAATCAGGTGATCCCTTCCACCTCTGTGCTTTGTGTCTCTTTTCAGCTCTGCTCAGGACTCTGACTGTGACCTGCCAAGTCTGTGCGTGCACGTGATCCCTTTTCCAGGGATCTCAGGTGTCAGCTCACACACCTAAAGACTGGCACACAAACTGAGGAGCCTCAATCCACCATCTTAATCCAGCCCCTCTTATTCTGGAGCTCAGATTTCCCAGCTGGTATCACAATCCCAGTGCTCCCAAGGCTGGAATAAAGTGGGGCTTTGGATCATGGCACAGCTTTGGCGTCAAGGGCAGGTGTTGTGTTGGTGCAGATGGTACTGGCAGCTCATGGTCCTTAGGGAAAAGTGTTGGGTTTTGGGATTAAGGTGGTCAGATAGGAAGGACTTGGGGTGACAGGGACATGATGGAGTTTGTAGCAACGTGATAGAGCAATCCCTCCATCAGGGTACAGAGAGGGGTGTTTTTATGGCAAATTTAAGAGGAAGGAACACCTTGTAAGGTGTTGGAGAAAGGATGAAGAACCATATAAATAAGATCTCCCACCTGGATCATATCCATGGCTTGGATAAAGCAGGGGTGGACCAAAGATGTGTCTTTAGGGGCAGAGATTACAGGTGACTGAGAGAAACAAGGAGATTTCATCGAATCATGGAATGGTTTGGGTTGGAAGGGATCTTGAAGATCACCAGGTTCCAACTCCCAGCCATGGGCAGGGACACCTTCCACTAGCCCAGGTTGCTCCAAAACCTGTCCAGCCTGCCCTTGGACACTTCCAGGGATCCAGGGGCAGCCACAGCTTCTCTGGGCAACCTGTGCCAGGGCCTCACCCCCCTCATAGCCGAGAATTTTTTCCTAATATCCAATCTAAACCTACTCCTTTTCAGTATGAAACCATAATTTGACAGCAAGTAAAGATGTAGGTGTGTTTCTGAGGACAAAGGGGCATCCAGAAAGACTCCAATGGGAAGATTCCCGTGGTTCTGTCCCATATAACATATATTTATAGTAGTAATTAAGAAAACTCCATGGAATGTTATTAGACACTGGAATACAACTACTTAGGATACAAATTTATTGGAATATAGTTTGGCTTGGGCCTTCTGTCGCTCCTTCAAACAATTCCTGGACGTGTTTGGGAATTAAGTGGGTCAAGGAGGGTTTCCAGTCGGTGTTTTGGAAGTTAATAGAGTTAATGGAGATCAGACCATGTCATTTGGCCCCAGGATTAGGGAATGTTTCCTGGTATTGTTCAATACTCTAATGGGATGTTGTCCCAGCTCCCAATTGCAAGGAGACAGTAGGAGGAAAGTCCTGGAGGAAAGACACAAACTGTGGAGATAACAGGCTAAAAAGCAACACTTTTATTATGGAAGCATTTTCTCAAAAAGGCAAAGCCAGGAACAGAGCAAGTGCATTAGTTAAGAAAACAGAGTGTGAAAAGTTCCTAAGGAATAAGGAAACATTTTCAAAGAGTGGGAGCTGACACAGGAAGGAACATGTTTGTTGCCAGTTAAATAAAAATTAGGCAAGAAGGGTTTTGAAGGTTGAAACTCATTGTCTGGAGGTGAAGTCATAACATGCCTTTATCCTTGAAGAGCTATTGGATTGGAACTTGATAAAATTCAGGTTAAAGCATCAAAAATCAATCCCAATGAATGTCCCTTTTAATCAAGGCACATGGAAATAGGCAATCAGACAGAATTTAAATATAT
Source organism: Platyrinchus mystaceus (assembly GCA_035041135.1). Taxonomy (NCBI): domain Eukaryota; kingdom Metazoa; phylum Chordata; class Aves; order Passeriformes; family Tyrannidae; genus Platyrinchus; species Platyrinchus mystaceus. The sequence continues at coordinate 1,786,832 of JAWWLV010000045.1, forward strand.
ACTTGCCTCTGTGCACATGTTAACAGTCTGCTTTAAATGAAGATGCTAATGGGACACACAGCCTGAAACCTTGATAAAAAGAAGCTCATTTATGGCATAAATCACACAGGAACAATAGAGGAGGCCAAAACGATGAAGAAAGGGCTTTTATGTTACAGAAAATGTAAAATCAAAGGAAGAAAATAGGGTCAATGTGTGCACAAGTGACAAGGGGTCCCCAGGGAAGGGCACGGTGTTAAGGCTGGTTTATTGACCACTTGAGGGGGGTGACAGTGACTGTGACAGGATGAGAGAAATCCAAAGGGTTGGGAGGGCAGAAAAGGTGGTGATGAGAGACTCCAAGTGGCCTTGCAAATGTCACAACACTTGGAGCTCAGACCTGTAAACCCACTAAAAGAGAAACAAATCCGGATTTACCCTGATTTACCCCCAGGATGTGCTGCTATCAGGGCATTGCTCTGTGAGGGTGACCACACACTGCTGAAATTCAGTGTCCTGCATTAGCAGAACAAAAGAAATAAATCAAAATTACAGTGAAGTTCAACTTCAGAGTTGTAACAACATAAAAAGGAGGCAGCTTGTTAAAAGGAGCAGACACAAGGGCAAAGTGATTCATGGTATCTTGCATAAAGGTATCATCACATAAGAGGTTTATTGTTATATGGCCTGCGAAAAAATACCTGAAAGATGGTAGAAGTGAATTAAAAAAAAATAAGATTAAAATGCCTGCTTAAACAGCAAGGTGAAGGGACTCTGCTCAAAACTAGAAGTTGTACTCGAAGAAAAAAAAAAAAAAGAATGAAAAGATCAGTAACTCTGGGGTGTGAATTGCAAAACAATCATCAGACAGCCCACATAGGAAACACACTGGTAACCTCGGAAAAATAAATGACTGAAATGTAAGAGGTGCCCCCAGAAGTTTATTTTTGAAAGGCCACAAAGTGCCTGAAGTGTCTGAGGGTTCAGTAAAAAATGCTTTTGGAGCAGAAAAGTGATTTCACTGAAAGATCTTGGGAAGCTCTGCTATGAAATCACCGCATTATTAAATCTGCTTTACACCTCCTTGATCACACTGGCCCTGTTACTGGGCGAATGAAAGGTGGAAAATATGTATTTTTTTAAAAAGTCAAACTCCTGAAGGATCCAAGAACAGGAATTTGAGTCAAGAAATTTGACTCAAATTGAGTCAATTTGATTGTCCCATCCCTGGAAGTGTTCAAGGCCAGGCTGGAGCAACCTGGTCTAGTGGAGGGATTGGAATTAGATGATCTTTAAGATCCCTTCCAACCCAAACCAGTCTGGGATTCTACTGAATTTTTTTTTTTTTCCCCATTAATTTGGTTGAGCCATGATTAAGAATAGATTAATAAAAAAGCGTCTGACACGCTGGGGGAGGGCAGTGGGTGTCACAAGTCAATTATTGTTCTTTAAATAAACCAAAGTCCATGTGATATGGATGATGTGGTTGATACACAAAGGAATTTATACTTTTCCCATAAGTTGGGAATTTAAACTATGGTGTCATGGGACAGGAAGATGAGTCTTTTGATAGATCAGCAACCAGTTCAAAGGTGGGAAATGAAGATCGTGAATAAAGGGTTGTGATGGAGGGAGGGGAATACCTGGGAGGGTCCCATGGGAATGTCTGCTGAGGGTGTTTGGTGTATTGATAAATGAGCTAAAAATGGGTGAAGAATGAAGCAGAAAAGGCAATTGGTGATGGAGAGTTTTTCAGGGTTGTCAGAAGGACACAGGGAGACATTGTGTGACTTGGCAATTTTCATCTTAAAAGAGAGATGACTGAGAGGGCAACAATACATCCAGACAATCATGAGGGTAATGAAGAAAGTGAAGAGGGGATGATTACTCCCCATTTCTCATAACACAGGATCCAGGGAACTTTATATGAGATTATCAAGAGGAATATTAAAACAAACAGAAGAAAGGACATTTTCATATAGCGTGTCATTCATCTGGGCAACATTGTGAGGGCAGAAATACAACTGTCTGGAAAGCAATTAGACAAATTAATGAAAGAAAGAGCTGTTGAGAGCTGTTCAATACAATGACATCAGTGCAGGCTCCAGGTCAGGCTCTCCCCTTGCTGGAAGCTGGGAGTTTAAACCAGGAGGATTTTCACTTTGTTATCTTGGTTTTGTCATTTTTTTTTTTTCTGCCCAAGTATCTGCTCTTGGAGTCTGAGACACAATGAAAGGCTCTGTGGATATTTGGGCTGAGCTGTTGCAGCCATTTCTGTGTTTCAAGAGCCTCTCAAGCAGCAGTTTGTACATCTTTTAAATACTCCCCACCCTGATCTGTGGCCTTACTAGTCCAGCACCCAGAACTGACCCAGAGCAGCTGATGTGGAGCGTGATGACCCTCTTGCCGTGCCCACCCAGACAGGAGGAGTCTTTGGAAGCCCTTTGCAGTCATGTAGCCACCAAACTGCCCTTTGCCCTGCCCAGCATGCCTTGGAGGTGGCTTTGGCTCTGATGTTGGCATGGTTGGCTGCTCTGGCTCTTTGGGATGGGGTTTGGCCATTTTCCCACGTTGCCTGGAGCTGGAGCTTCTCTCCTGTTCAGCCACCCCGAGGTCCTGCTCACAAACTCCATCTCCCTCTCACCAGCTGTGGCTTCTGTTGGGCCACAGTCCATGCTGGGCTGAATTGTGTTTGATTAGCTCAGTAAATCCAGGGAGGGGAAGCCAAGATCATCACAGAAGCCTTTCAGCAGCAGCAGCAGCAGCAGTGGGGAGTCCAAATCCCCATTAAAATGTGTGCTCAGCTCATCTCCAGCCACTCATTTTTGCTGTCTCCCTCCATCTCCTCCTTTGTTTTCCTGCCTTTGATTGCAGTTGAAGTTTACATCAGTGTTGTCATGGTGAGTTTGCTATGAAGTGGTCTTTTCCCTGCAGACCAGGCGTCAGCATTCCTGGTTTTCCATTTAAAACTCCGCCACCGAGGCTCGATGGACAAGCGACGTTTCACCTGTAGATCTCAGGTTGTACATTCTGAAAAAAAAAAAAAAGAAGTGACTCAAAAGTTTTGCTCCCCCCCCCCACCAGGGGAGGACATGTGCTGGATTTATGGATTTCCTCTGGATGTGTGAAGGGGGGTTGCTCTAAGGAGGGATTTTGAATGACAACTTTATCCGCTCATCTAAACGATTCCAGCGTGAGGTGTGTCAGTGTCACAGCCACCAGCTGGTCTCAAATCCAACCTGCCACTCATTGTGACAAGGTCGTGAGAGATAGGGAGGTGGAGAAATCCCTGAGCTGAGCTGCAGGCAGCCTCCAGGGAATTACTGTATGGATCCTCTGGAATTACTTCCTCCCAGATTTGAGAAAGGCCTGAATATGGATGTTGGTGCATCTCCCCTTATGTGAGAGCTGTGCCCCACTGTGAGCTCTGGGATGAGCTGGTGGACATCTATTCTGCTCAGACTGGGAATAGAAGAAGAGTTATTTTAACAGGATAAATTCCCTGTGCCAAAGGGGGATCTGACTTGCTGCTGTTCCTGGCTCCTCTTTCACAGCTACATCCAGACATTGACTCCTCCTCGCTGCTGAGGATCCCCTTTCTTTGCTTGTGATAATTGCTAATGATCCAAGTGTGAGAGTAAGGAAAGGAATCCATACAGCAAACATGAACTGAGATTGAGCTGTGTTAGAAGTGATGGAGGGAAGCTGGAAGGGAAAAAAACCCCACAACCCAGTAGCAGGATGGAAATAGTCCTGGACTGCATCACCCCAGTCCTTCTAACTTGTAGCACAGACTTTCATCCCATGTTCCAAGAAAAGCTCCTTAGCTGGAGCTTCTCAAGAAGCACCATGAATATTGCTCCAAAGGAATTAAGTTATTAAATATCTTTGGCACTGTCACTCATCTGATGCACTGATTCCTTCTCTAAATGCTGTGTCTTGTGCCCAAGGAAGGAATTAGGGTTCCCTGTGTCTGGCTGAGCATCCCAGTTCATCCATGTCCTTCTTGGCGAGACCACGGGCAGAAATCCCTAATTCTTTCCTTTAAATATCAGTGAAATCAGAGGGAACAATTCAAGGTTATTACAGAAACACAGGAAATACAGTTTGTATTTCAGGGGTTGTTTGCAGACCAGAGAGTAGGATATTGCTGGGTGGGAACAGGGATTTGCTTCTCCCAGGGTGCTGGTCCAACTGATGCCTCTTCACCAATCACTCCATGGGTGCTGCACATAACTTTAATTAGATATTGAATCACTGAGGAGAAATGATGCCCCCACACATATCTGAGGTCAGCATCCCCCACCTGCTGTGCCTGAGCTGGCAGTGGAGGCAGAAGGTTTGTACCTGCCTGTGACCTTCCTCTAATTATTTGGAATCCATATTATGGACTTTGCAGCACAAGGCAGCCAATGCCAGGTGTTAAATTAATAAGCTGAACCAGATTTTCTGATCAGTGCTCTGGGCTCTTTGCCATTCCTTTTTCTCCTCAACGTCAGATAAAATAACCCAGGGCTTTGGTCAGAGGCATTTTGCATGTGTGATATGGAGAGCACTTTGGAAATGTTGGGAGTTTTTTTCGGAAATGTTGGGAGGTTTTTTCCTGCTGGGTAGGAATAGAAAAAAAAAGGGGGGGGGGAAAGCTGATGAAGTCAGGGAAACAAGTATCAGAAAGCTGATGCTGGTGGAAGACAGTTTCTAAAGGTGATCACAAGCATTTTCTGCAGGTCTAATTTACAGTAGTGCTGGTAATCTGTGGCTCAGGTGAACTGAAAATACAAGGAGATCTAGTGCTGGGAAGATTTTAATCCATACTGGCAACTACTCAGCCATGGGATGAGTAATAACAACTCCCCAACTACTAAGTATTTGCTCATGAGTCTTATTTAATAGGCTGTGCATGCAGCAACACGTCATCATTACTGCAAAAATAGTTAAATCTAGGTACCATAAAGCAATGAACAGGTTGGTGGAGGGAGGATCAGTGTGGGACAAGGGATTGTGCAGTGTGGCTCCTTGCAAGTGAGCTGGCAACAACCTGTCACCTGAGACTGCCACCAGGGAAATCTCTGACACAGGCACTCATTTGCTTGTGGAGTCCTTTCCCTAATGGAAGAGGCAGAAACACATCAATAAGGCACGAGAGGAATGGAAAACAGCCTGGAGGAGGTGCCTGAAAAACACACCCAGAGCAGAGCAGAGTGACTTGGGGTGTGGGTCCCAGTGTCAGATTTTCTGGTTGAATAACTAAGAGGTGCCCGTGGAGCTGTTACGTCCAAAACCCTTGGGTTGGATCTACTGTGTCTCTTAATTTGCTGGTTTTATGGGGTGACATAATGGCTGTGTTTGTTGGGGCTGGAAGGGCTCTAAATGTCTTCAGAAGTGGTTGTTGGAACAGCTCAACCACCTCCTCCCTTCAGAGGAAGGTCCCAGTTGTTCTCATTCTACAGAATCACCCATAGGGACTTTCCTTTTGAACTCAGTGATCCTTGAGGGTCCCTTTCCAGCTCAGGATATTCCATGATTCTATGATTTTGTGCTGCTCCTGGAAGCAACAGTTCAAGCTTGAACAGTTCAAGGCAAAGCATTTTCCTGGTGCACCTCATTCTCTTCTGCACAGTGACTTTTTTATTCATTGCTACACAGAGACTTTTTTTTGCATCAGGGCAGGGGACAGAGGACAAAAATAATTCTCATCCCCACCTTGAGAAGATAATAGTTGATTAATGTCTCTAAATTTCGTGGAGGTCTCTGTTTCTTAAATTCAACAGCCTCCTTTTTAGGTCACTGTGCCTCCTACAGTTAAAAAGAGTGACCACGATGAAAACAGCTTTTATGCTGGATCTGAGAGGAGGAAAAAGTTTCCAGACACAGCCAAAAGGCAGCAGGGAATGGACCAGATCTTCTGTCACTCCATCCATCCATCCATCCATCCATCCATCCATCCATCCATCCATCCATCCATCCATCCATCCATCCATCCATCCA
>JAWWLV010000045.1:1793047-1804910 GCA_035041135.1 Platyrinchus mystaceus
CCATCCATCCATCCATCCATCCATCCATCCATCCATCCATCCATCCATCCATCCATCCATCCATCCATCCATCCCTCAATCCCATTAGCATCACACATGCATAATAACCCTGATTGTTGAAGACATCTATCTCCAGGTATCTCTCCAGCCCTTTCCATCAGAACAGAAATTTATTCAGAGCCCAGGGAGAGTTATTGGTGTTGCGTGGACACTCTAATAGATTTTTTATTGCATTTTCCACAGAGATTGCAAAACCCCAGCCATCCCAACGCTGTGTTTACTTCATCAATTCTTGTGCCTGCTGATGCTGAGTCTGTACAGTGTGGCAGCCTCCATTAAGAATGGTTTGCCCCACGATATTAAACAGGCAGGGAAGCTTTGTGCTGATGGATAAAGCACGGTGTAAAACCTGATTGGAATCAATCAGAGTAATTGTCTGGATGTGTGGTGGTTAATAGGAAATGTCCTGCATATTATTGGCTGTTTTATACAGCAAAAGGATGAGCTTGCTGCTGCTTTTTGTGGCTCACGTCCCCTCCTGAGCTGCTGGGGGGAGGTGATGGATCTGTTGGGAGGCTCAGGAGACACCGTGTCTGTAAAACATGGAGCTTGGAGAGGAGCCCTACAGTTTATATTTGTCTCAGGGACTATTTTGCCTTCATGACCACTGTTACCAACTGAGCAAGGGACAAATATCAGCCTGTTCCATCAGAGAATCACAGGATCAACCAGGTTGGAAAAGACCTCTGAGATCATCGAGTCCAACCTGACCAGACATCACCCTGTCACCCAGACCATGGCACTGATGCCACGTCCAGTTGTGTCCTTAAACACCTCCAGGGCCAGTAACTCCACCACCTCCCTGGGCAGCTCATTTCCATTCCCAATCACTCTCTGTGTAAAGAACTTCTTCCTGATATCCAACCTAAACCTGACTGATGCCAAGCCCAGACTTTTGGAGACAGCAGGGACCAGAGACCAGGAGCAAGACTGGAGCAGAAGGTCTCTGAGCCTCATGAGTGCTGCAGACTCACACACTGGTGACTAAACACAGTCTTAAATCCATCCAGGCCAGCCTGGTGTCCCCACAACTGACCTGCCAGGCTGTTTTTGGAAGCAAGTCTGAAGAGAGACCCACCAAGAGCCTCAGGATCCAAGTGCTGACCCTGGTTTTCATGCAGAGGCAGCCTGGGAGGACTGAATGTGAGCTGTCAGACAGGGACCAGGGAAACCCACCCTAAAACAGGCTCCACAATAAACAGCAAGACACTCACACCCCTGGAGGACCTCGACAGTGTCTGCCTGATGAGATGCTCTCTGATCAGACAGCCTGGAGCTGAGCTAAAGCCTCTGTGGCTGCAGAAAGCCAGTGGATCACAGCACCTGGCATATTTACACAGAAACTAGGAGCAGCCATGTTTTCCAGCATCCTGGGAGAGGCCTAAGGCACATAAGTTTCCCCATGGAAGCCTCTTCCCAGTCACCAACTGCCTGGCAGCTGTGGGAGCATCCTCTGATCTACAACTGTACCCCCAAGTGCTGCTGAGGGTGTTCTTGCAGAGGGTCAGCGACTCAGTGAGGGGTGGGCTGGCTCAGGGAAGGTTTTCCTGGGCAGCCCCTGGTTGTGAGGACTCTGAGTTTTCCCCCTGCCTCAGGGATTGGGTGTTTAGTCTCTTTTTTTTGTGCATTTGTTGTCAGGAAGGTTAATAAATCCCCAGAAAGCACAGAGGTACCACTCGCATTTCACGAGCGAGGGGCTCGCTCTTGCCCGAGGTCACAGGTAGTGCCTTTAATTTAAATTCAGTGCTGGAAACTTCTGAATCCCTGGCAAGAGACCTTTCTTGCCAACAGAACTGCTGGCTGTGAGGGTGGGAAGAGAGGGAGAGCAGGATTTGGGCAGGAGAGGCCAGTTCCCCTCGATGGCCAGAGCCCTGGGCACCACGTGAAGTGCAGCAGGCTGGGATCTAATGAAAGGGCTTTCTAAGCACTCCTTTCTCCCCTCAGTGAGTCGAATACTATTAACCTTTAAGGCAAAATTATATTTGGTGCCTCTGGGAAGCAGTAACATTTCACCAACCTGCACTGGGGAATCAGGTAAACAGTTGTTAACTCTCTCCAGCCCCTTTTCAAGGCCTTTTCGGGGCAGCCGTGTGTGCAAACCCTGCCAAGCAGCTGAGAAGGGCTCTGTGCCCAGAAACCCCTGAGATGGAGGGGTCAGCTGAAGATCTGATGTCTCCTGCTGCCATTCAGCCTGATGTCCCAACTTCTTGCTCATTAACTGGCATTCAGTAGAACCCACGGTCCTGGCACAGAGTCACAGAATAGTTTGGGTTGCAAGGGACTCTAAAGCCCATCTAGTTCCAACCCCCTTGCCATGGGAGGTGGGAACCTGCCACTAGGCCAGGTTGCATCTTGGGACCAAAAGCTCTGCATTGCTGTTTTGCCATTTCCAAGGTCCACACAGTTGTTGGTAAACAGATCTGGCTTTTGATGGCTGAGGTTTGACACAAGAAACCATTTATGAACCTGTACTCTGACAACTGGGAAAAAAGCTTCTCTGTGTGTCACTGAGGAGACAAGTCCTGATGTCTCTGAATTGAATACCCAGCTGTGCCTGGAAGATCCTTCACCCAACAGCTTTCACAGTCTGGAGGCTTTGACCAAGTCCTGTCCTGCCCCCAGTGTGGGGGATCACAATACACCCAAGAGGCATGAACATTTTGAGCTTATTGAGTCCTGGGATCCATTCCTGTGAAAAAAAAATAAATTGAAAGAAAACTAAAAAGTGAGCTCCTTCCTTCCTTTCCTCCTTTTATTTCCCACCCTTTCCTTTCCTCATGTCTCTCCCCCGGGGTGTTACTCCAGCTCTACCCTCCCTTCCATCCAGTGCTCTCCACTGGACCTGCCCAACACCAGGCATTGCAGGTTGGGTGACCAGGGGTAGTGAGGGAGCTCTGAGCTGCTCCAACCTTGGCAGAGAGAAAGCAGGAACCACAATGCCAGGACAAAGTCAACACCTTGGGTGGAAAATTAAATCAGTGAAGCAGCAGGAGCCAGAAAGCAAATGATGCAGTGGCAGCAAAGCTGGGCTTCCAAATTGAAATGTGTTTGCTGGGGATTGTCCATGGGCTTGGGGAGTTATTATTTCCATCTCTCTAGTTATGAATTAATTTTTGTAGAACTTAATCATCCCCCCCCCTCCCTTCTCCCCTCCACAACCTCCTCTTCCCTTCTCCTTCTAATTTTCCACTTGACTGGGGATTCTCTGACAGTGAAAATTCAGGCTTAGAGGAGGTCCATGCAAGCTGCTCCATTAGACTGGATAATCTCATTGGAAGCAGTGGTGTGAATAATAACACCTGCACCTCATGCACAGCACCTGATTCAAATGACACTTTACACCCCGGGCTGTGGGGATGGGTACGCAGGGAAAGGGGTGGGTCAGAGCCTGCACCGAGCACCCTTTGTGTCCTGGATCTGCCAGTCCAGCTCCTGAGGACGTATCTGCAGTGTAAACACTGGTCCAAGGCTTCTCCAATGCTGGGAAATCATAGAATCATTAAGGTTGGAAAATACCTCCAAGGTTATCAAATCCAACCTTTGACTGAATACCCCCATGCCCACTAAGCCATACAGCCAAGGGCCATATCCACTCATTTTTTGAACAGTTCCAGGGATGGTGCCTCCACTGCTTCCCTGGAAAGCCTGTTCCAATGCTTAACCACTCTTTCAGTGAAGAAATTTTTCCTGATATTGAGCCTGAACCTCTCCTGGTTATCCTTGAGGCCGTTTCTTCTTGTCCTATCACTTAGTATCTGGGAGAAGAGACTAAAAAGTGGGAGATGCAACTAAAAACCTGAGTCCTGTCACCGAGATGGATAATTTAAACCAAGGAGTTTGGCTAGGATAGTGATCCTGAAGGACCTGAAGTCCAGCAGGACTCATTAGCTCCTCAGGGGCGTAGTTGGGCTCCTGTCCATCACAAATTATCCTGTTGGGAGAAAAATGTCTCATCTGGGTGGATTGTGCATGAGAGACAACATCACGAAGCTGCACTTGAATTCCTACCTCCTTCAGCATTCCCAGCCTTTTCCAACCACCTTCCCACACTGGATCCATGCTATCACAGCCTGTGTTTGTGGCACTGCTGTGCAATGTCCAGCCAGAAGGAATAACATCTTCCCACAGTCACTCCCATCACATCCACCGGTGCAATTTGGCTCTTTGGCTCCCCCAGTATTCCCAGAAGCTTCCAGTGAGCAGCACCACGCAAGCTTTCTCCAGAAATTATGTGCTTTTAAAGGGAAGGAAACTAGGAAATGAGTATGGGAGACAGACACCTGGAATGTATAATGAATGGCTCTGGTGCTGTGCCTCTGACAGCCCGGCCTGCTGGAGGTCACTCACACAGCACAGCAATTTTTCAGCGTTTAACTCATCCCTTCCAGCCATGCACAGATGGGAGGAAATTCATACATCACACGCCAACGGCATTTTCCTTGCAGCTGGAATGTTAGCTGGGATCTCTGGTGAAGCCTGGGGTCAGGGAGTGCTTTTCAGGGCTCAGTGGGGTGTCCTAAACCAGACTAGGAGCAACTCGTGGTTTAGGAGAATAATCCCTTAGGACTTTTTGGCTGTATGTTTAAACTGCCAGAAGAATGGAGAAAGGATCCTTTTTAGGGTGTTCTGAATCCTGGTCCTTTTGTTTCTCATGGGTTGACTCTGGGTGGATCCTCACTCAACTCCAGACCCCTCTGCAGAGCCAGCTTGCTCTCCTTGGTGGCTCAGCAACCACTGTGAGGGAGCTCCATCAGGCTGCCTGATGTAGCCCTTAGTCTTCAGCAGAGACAAGAGGCTTAAGAAGAGATGAACCCAGCTTGTTCTCTGACTTTTTAGCTCGGGAAGAGACTAAAATTAAAATCCTTCTTGCTCTATTTTTCCTCTTGTTACTCTGGGCCCCAAATTCCCCTTCCTAGAAGGCTGAGCTGTTAAAGTCTGGATGAGGGATACTTTGAGCAGCATTTTTATTGTTATTTTTTTTTGTCAGAGTTGGGGTGAAATGCTGACTTGGGAGGCTCTAGCTCTGACCAAAAACCTGTGCATCTGTCATGTGAGGGTCTGAAAACAGGCTGCACATCCAGCTCAGCCCATGCTTTTCCCTTGCTCCAAAGAAACAAATACCTTAGAGGTGGATCGGGAGCTTCAGATTCCTGAGTGAGGGGAGTTGGTGGAATTCCATGGGTGCCTGTCTTCTTCAGGCAGCAAATCCCACCTCACAGAGAAAGACAAGCCTGGCCTAAGAGGTTCCTTGGCTTATTTTTCCCAGTGAGGCTTTATTTTTTGCAGAGTCTCTCCTCTTAAACCAGAGCTATGGGGCAGCTGGAGACCTCCCTTTCCAGGTCTGCACGTAATTACTTGATGTAATTCTCTCTGTGCTGTCCTGTGGTTTTCCTGGCTGCCAATTGTGCTGCTGCAGAGCATGGGGAAAGTTTGGAGCTGGAGGGGGGAACTGTCTCTGCCAGCAGCAGATAACCAGAGTCACAGCACATGTTGTTCCTGCTGCTGGGGGACGTGGGCAGATGGATGGAGGCACGTGGGCAGGAGGAGGAGAAAAGGGAAGGAGCTGAACAGCGACGTGAAAAAGGAGACATTGATGAAGGTCAAAAGTTGGGAGAGTGTGGTTTGAGAAACTCTGTGGGGTCCCCTATGCCCTGGGTAAAACTGCTTGGGGCAAGGGGGTTCTGGAGGTGAGGGGTTTGGATCAAGATCTGGTCTGTCCTGTGGAAATGTTTTCTCTGTTCTTGCTGTGCTTCCCCAAGTCAGGACAGCAGCTGCCAGCAGGAAAAGAGCAATTAAGTGACGTGCTGGCTGAGCCTGGCACTGATTAAGGATCTGTAGAATTGGGGGACCCCTTACAGTGTATTCCCATGGCTCCCCAACCTCCCAGCAAACCTCTTTGAACACGGATGTTGTGCTCCTTGCTTGCAGTTTTCCTGCCCTGTTTGCCCTTTAAGAGACAAGGATGAAGCGGCACCAAACTCTCCCACCCTTTTCCTTGGACTTCCAGGTCTCGCTGCAGCCTTGGCAGCGATTCCTGAGGAGGCCTCAGCACCACTGGCTGGGGTTAGCCCTGATTTCTGAGGCACAAACTCCAAATTTCACCTTCCTGAAGGCATGGGCACCTCCCATCATCTTTCCCAACAGATATTTGGCGTTTAGACTACGGTGAGAGGGAAATAGAAACAAATTAATTTCTTTGGAGTTGCTCTAGAGAAGCTCCCAGGAAGAATTCAGGGCTGATGTTCTGAATCAGGCCATGAACAAAGAACTTCAGCCCCTTTGAACAAATTCTTTGCCTCAGCCCTTGCAGAGGAGAGCATGTAGGAGCACGGCAGAGCGTAGGTGTTATCTGCCCAGGTTCTGGGGGAGACACTCACAAATGTTATTAGCATGAATAGGAAGCACCATGATAGGATGCTCTCTGGGAAAAGTAATTTTTGTTCATTAATTACTTGCCTTATCTGGCAACCTTGTTCCCTTTCTCCCTCTTTCTTCTTTTTTAATTTTCTTTCAAATGACTGTAAGTGAATTCAGTGCAGGGAAAGTTATTTTCCTGCCTCCTCAGAGACAGAAGCTCAGGTAGCCTTCAGCTGAGCCTTCAGGGGTTATTCCATCTTCATCTGAAGCTCAGTCTTGTATGGGCAGGTGGCAGAAAGCAGATTCCAGGCAGGTTCCTGTGACTTCTTTCTCGTGGACCACTGCAGTGCTCTGCACAGACTGCCTTTGGCTGGAGTTCTTCCTCCTGCTTGTGATTTTGTGCTCTGAGATTCTCCTCCTGCTTTGAGCTACCAGGCTCATGTTGTGCCTGGTTAGTTCAGCAGCAAAAGGACTTGGAGGGCTGTGATTTAAGGGACAGCAAAACAGAGGCCCTGCAGCTTCAGAGACATTCTTTCCTTGTGCCTTTGACCCTTGCAGGAGGTTGGAGAGGGTCGGTGGATGGAGTCAGGTGATACCCGTCCTCCCACGTCTCCAACATGCTGGATGGCTTTTTTCACGTTGCTCCTACAACAGGGAATGATTTAGCATTAGATATTAGGAAGAAATTCTTGACTGTGAGGGTGGTGAGGCCCTGGCACAGGTTGCCCAGAGAATCTGTGGCTGCCCCGTCCCTGGAAGTGTTCAGGGTCAGGTTGGACAGGGCTTGGAGCAACCCAGGATGGTTGAAGGTATCCCTGCCCATGGCAGGAGGTTTGGAACTGGATAATCTTTAAGGTTCCTTTCAATTCAAGCCTTTCCATGAGTCTGTGGCTCCTGGAGGAGCACGGCCTGTCTGTAATGCTGAACACACCCAGCTGAGGGGTGTGTTTCAACATCACCTTCCACAGACCCCCTCCCTCATTTCCACGCTCTCCTCCCCTTGCGCCAGCAACCGATTTCCAATTCTTCTTCGGACAAAGGCTCCAAGTTTCCAGGGATTTGCATGCGAAATGCTCCCGTTCATCTCAGGCTTGAATGAGCCATCAAAACGCTCATCGGGGATCTGCCAGCGGAGGCGCAAACGTTGGGTACACACGAGTCGCTCGTCCGTGGCTGCACCCCACCCACACCGGGTGGTCCTTGGGGCCACCTCTGACCCTCTGTTCACACGCTGGGGCTGAGGAGCAGGTTGCATTTGATGCACCAACCCATCCTCCCCCGGGCAAGATTAGCAGCTCTGGAAAACTTTGGGGGGGCGAGGGGAAGGAGAAGGGGCGTGAAATCCCCCAAAGCGGGGTGGGATGCCGGTTATGGAGAGCTTGGCTTTGTAGGGCGGGAGGTGGAGAAGTAAATCCCTTGCACCCACGCCCCGTGGGGCTCCGGGGGTGGGCTCAGACAATTGTGGGGATGGAGGGAGGAGCCCACCTGGGGACAGAGATAAGGGCCGGGCGGGGGTTTGAGGGGGGGGGATTGTCGTTCTGCTGCATAAACCGGGAGGGTTATCAGGGCAGAAACTCGGCTTCTATTACCATGCATTAGAATAGATTAGCAGGCAGAGCAATTAGCAGCCTCCCTCTGCTTGGCCAAGTGACAGGGTGGCGGTGGGAGCAGGAGGCAAGTGGGAAGAGGCAGCTTTGGCAGGGAGACGTTTCCCTCCCTGTACTGCAGCCCAAGAGCAAGGATGGAATTCTGGTCTTTCTCCCCGAGGGCTGCCCCGCTGGGACACTGGGGGTGAGCTTTGGTTAATGGTCTGAAACTTCTTGTGGCTTGTGGTGCCTGAAAAATTGCCCTGGAGAGATGTAAAGCTCCAAAGAGCGAATTTCAGCTTTCTTGAGTTTCCTCTTCCGTGTCTCTTCGGAAGAATCCCCAGAACTCATGGTCTACAAATACCACCTGTTAAAAACCCCACTGCTTCTACTTCCCCCTTTCCCCAGCTCATCTTTGATGTCCAAACAGCAGGTTTTTGGGAGATGAACCTGTTTGTGGTGAGAGACAAAGATGAAAACAAGGATCCAGCTCCTTCCTCAGAACCATGTGAATTTACTGAGAAAACTTCCCCTCCTCTCACTGCCAGGACAGGTTTCCCAGGAATGATCCTGCGCATTATCTCAGCTCCAATTTGTCCCTTTTCCTGTAGCATCTCCTGCCTTTCTGTCTAGAATGGATTATCCCAGACAGTGGGTAAAATTTAACTCCCTGATGCCAGGGAAAGCTAAATTCCAGCTGTGCTGTGGGCAACCTGGAGGCCAGAAGGAGAAGACAGGGAGGGGAGTGGGATATTCCCCACATGACCACATAAAGTTTAAGGTCAATTATGTCTGAGTCTCGACATTTATGGCATTCCTATTCTTAGGACCCCGGGGGAGCCTGGAAATGTCAAAACATTGCTAAAACTGACCTTAAACTTTACATGTGAGTGGGACTGAATCTTCTCCCTTTTTCCTGGCTCTGGCCAGAAAATTGCTTTGGCTCCAGCAGAGGGAAAGGCAAATTTCAGCTGCTCCCTCCTTCCCCAGCCTTGCTCCCCCCTGGTGATAAAGCCATCTCAGGAGACACAAAGCTGGCTCTGCACATTGGCCAGACTTTGGTAAAATAAACCTCTTATTCCATCCCCAGATTCCTGTAATTGCTCTGTTCTTGTCTCACCCTTCCTTCCAACTGGGAAATCAAATGCTTTTCCCCAATAAAAAACGAAGCTGTCATACTGGATCTCATCCTGAAAGAAGGACCAGACTAATGAGACTGATTCAGAGTATCAAAACCAGATGACTCTGTTCTCCAGAGCCTCCCAGAGCTGCGGATCTCTGTGTCCTGCAGTCCCTTTCCCGGACTCCTGTCCCCAGTCCTGGATAAAAATGCCATTTGAGGGTTTGCTCTTGGCTTCCACCGAGCTCCCTCTGCTGATCACCTCGCAAAAGGCATCTCAGACCTACCTGGTCTTCAAGGGAACACATCCCCTCCCGCCTCGGAGCAAGGACAGGGGCTCTGGGGTGATGGATGTGAAGGTGGATTGGGACACTGGTGGGACATCAGCTCGTGGCTCTTTGGGAAATGGGACCCACTGCCATAAACTCCTGGCTTTGTGTGGAGAGAGGGAAACCCACGTGCTGCAGTGATGCCAGAAGTCTCCCTTTCACCAGGCTCTGAACCTGCTCCAGCTTTTCCCAGGACAAAAATGCTGGTGTGGTACAAGATCAAAGACTTTGAGAAGCAGCTGCTCCTTCTGTTATTTCATTTTGTAGGAATCATGGAATGGTCTGGGTTGGAAGGCACCTTAAGGATCACCAGGTTCCAATCCCCTGCCATGGGCAGGGACACCTTCCGCTCTCCCAGGTTGCTCCAAGCCCCGTCCAACCTGGCCTTGGACACTTCCAGGGATGGGGCAGCCACAAGTCATCCTTCCCTTTGGGGACAAGGAGAGCTGCTGCTGGCTGTGCCTGCACCCCCTGCTAGATTTCAAATTCCCAGTTTGTTGGTCTGGGCTGAGCTGGGGATTCAGGACCCTGCTCAGTTTGACTCTTGCCAGGTACCTGCTGGAACAGCCACCTCACTGTGGGCTCTGGCTGGGCTGGGAAATCTCAGATTTCCCCTTGGAGATGAAGAGGTGGAAGAAATGGAAAATCATTGTGTTTTGACTCATCTTGATCCACAACAGACAGGACCATTTGGGCTACTCAGGGTCCTCAAACTGACACCTAAATCAGATTTCCCTGAAAGTTTCCTGTCATCCTCTCTATCTTCCTCCTGAATTTTCTTCTTGGATTTATCTCTCCAGTATACTGGGATAAGGAGACCATTGGAGGTGGTGATAAGAGAGAAGGAGGCAGACAGATAATCTGAGGAGAAGAGAAGGACACAGGGTGAATTTTAAGGGGAAGAGCTAAAGATGGGTGAGAAAAAGTGGGAATTGTGCCTGAGCTAAAAACACACAACTGGGAAGAGGTGAGGAATGGGATGGGGCAACATCTCCATCTCGCCCAAGCTGAGAAACCCAGTGAGAGCAACCCTACACCACCAAATGCTTAGGAACGAACAGGCTGGGGATGAAAATGGGGATGCCATGCCATCAAAACATCCCATTCCCTCTCCTTGCTGCTGTGAATCCCACCTGCCACCCCCAAGCCACTGGAGAGGAAGGTGGAAGGGAGGGGTGGCTGGAGCGATTCAATCCGAGGGTGAGAGAATTTATCCCCCCCGAGGGAAATGTCACCGCCTGGAATCAGAAAGGGGAGCTGAAATGTCAAACCCTTGTGCAAAGCAGCGATGATGCTGGGAAATTACCTGTTTGGAGGAGGTGGGAGGGTGTCACCCAAACCAGGGAGCTGTCTCTCAGCTTTGCCATCAAACACGGGTGCTTCACATCCCTCTTCTTCCCTTCAAACCCACCCGAGCGGCCACAACGAGCCTTGAAATGCAAAAGCAGCCAAAAGAAAAAAAAAAACAAACCACAAAACTGCTGTGCATCAAAGGGGGAGGCTTCTCCAAAAGGGATTAATTTCTTTGGAGTTTAGTTCTAGAAATTTATTTTTTTTTATAGTATTATTTCCTGCATTAAAAAAAATTTTTAGAGTGTGCTAATTGCCATTTTGGGGGAAAAAAAACCCCAACCAAATGCTCTGCTCTGAGTAGGAATTTCTGATCAGATCCAATCACCACTCTTTTGTCTTGAAATTTGTTATTAATTAGCAAACTTGCAGATAAGACCTTTTCCATTGCCAGAAGACTGACTTTTTTTTTTTTTTTTTTGGTCTCATATTAAAAAAAATCACATATTTGAGTCTTTTTCTGGGGAAATTATGGGAAAGAAAGAGGATCCAAATCTCCTTTTTCGACAGTTATGGTTATGAACAAGAAAGGCTCAGTCAGGACTAGGTGCTGGTTTTCTAGCTGCATTATTTCCACCAGAAAAATAAAATACAAAAAAGAGACAGGGAAACTCCTTCCTTGGCTTTCTCCCCCAGGATTATCACAGGTGGCTGCCTCACTGGCAGGTGTGAGAAAGGGAAAAGCCCAAGGCTGGTGGGACTTGGGAGTGGTTTGGATAAGGAAAGGCTCCAGAGATATTGGTCTCCAGAGCTCTCAGTGCAGCGTCTCTCCATCCTGGTGGGAGAAATGGGAGCTGCAGGGATGCTAAGAAATCAGGAGCCACCCAAAGCAAACTCAGGCGTTTCAGGTAGTGGTGGAGTGGAGAGATGGACCAGAAGTGTGAGAGGCAGAGAAATATCCCCCTTGGAGGGACTTGTCCCACCCCACTGATCCCATGGGGGGTGACCTCACCTATGGAAACAGGCTGGGAGAGCTGGAGGGGGTCAGCCTGGAGAAGAGAAGGCTCCAGGGAGACCTGAGAGCCCCTTGCAGGGCCTAAAGGGGCTCCAGGAGAGCTGGA
>JAWWLV010000045.1:1807692-1818414 GCA_035041135.1 Platyrinchus mystaceus
AGAAATACCATTGAAAACCATCGAAAAAGTCACGGAGTCAAAGTCAAAAGTTGGGAAGTGGCACAATTGAGGTCATTGTGGAAGAAAGGAATAATAACCTGTGATCCTCTAATTAAAGTCCAGCTTTCAGTGTGGGAGTGCAGGGAGCAGAACTGGAAGTGCAGATGCTCCTTTCAGTCTGGCTGTCCTTAATTCCTGAGACCCTGACACTGCAAAATTAACGTCTTATTAAAACCAGGCTTAGTGTGGTTTTTCATAATTTCATCATTATTTGGATGGCAACACACCCTGTGACAGATATGAAGGCTTCAAGCCACATCAATCAAATGTAGAGTGAGTTACATGTCTTAAATGTAAACAGCAAGATAAGATGTGGATTATTATATTCCTGCTCAGTGATGGGATTAGGAATACAAACTATATTCCTAGATGATTAATCTACATCCATAGACTTGAATTGAGCCTGGGCATCTGCCCATTAAATTTTAGAAAATCCAGATATTTCTGTCATGCTACAGGTGGAGGAAATAAAAGGGAGGTAAGAGGACATCTTGAAGAATTTGGGTGCTTGTGTGTGCACAAGAACAAAAAGGGTTTCCTTCCAAGCTCTTCTCAGGAGAGGAATTCCCGCACCCTGCAGAGCTTTCATGGGGTTGCTGCGGCTGTTTGTTTTGTGGAAGTGCTTAGAAAAATCTCAGGTCAGCATTTTGCCACTTGGCTTTTGTGCCACCATAGGGGACTCACAGTTTTGGGAGCAGTTAATCAGATATTGGTCCAACCCTCTGGAGAATGCCCGCTTAAAATTCCTGATCCAGCATATGGAGGCACTAAAGGAGAGTTAATGGGATGGAGGCTCCTGGGGAACAGAGAGCAGGAGCTGCAGTGCTGCTCTTGCTCTCTCAGACCTGCAGAGCAAACCCAGAGTGTGCTGAGAATGGCAGAGATATCCCTTTATGACTCCTGCCTCTGGAAATGCACAACTTTCCTCTTACCAGAAAGACGGAGAAAATGGAGCTTGAAGTTGGGGTGTTTATTTTATCTGGTGTCAGTCACTGGAGAGAGGCCAAGCCCTAAAGTTTTAGGTCACCCCAAGATTTTTAATATTAGGGTTACCCATATATTGAGGGTTTTTTGTGTTTCCACAGATCCTCCTCTTCAAATCCCAAGGTAGGTGCAGTCTCTTCTCCAGGGAACAAGGACATTGAGGGGTGATCTTGGAGCTAAAGCTCCAGCAGCCCCCACGTGCTCTCACAACTAAAACTCTGGAGTCTGGGAGCAGGTGAATAATTTAACAGCCACACTTAGTCTTTATAGCTGATTTTAATGGGGGTAATAGCACTGCTAATAACAAAATCCATTGAAGACACCCTGTGCAAGTCCATAACATTAACTTAATGGCAAAAGGTAATTGGCATGCAGTTGGAGCTGTCCTTTTGGATTAACCCCGTGGATTTCCAGGCAGATGCCTTCCTTGGAGCATTGGCCTTGGGCAGCGCATGTGGAGTGAAATACAGATGTGGCTCGTGTCAAGCAAATGCAAATCTAGATGGAAAAAGGGCAAAAAGCTCCTAATTCACGTTGCTGGCTTGTGTTTACACCAGAGAGGTGAGAAGAGAGGCAGTGACAGGACTGAAAGCACCAACAGGGAGCGGGAGGTGTGAGCTCTGAGGGCCTGTGCAGCCCGGGTGTGTGCACCCACCACTCCCACTGAACTGCCACTCCTTGGGAGCACCAGAAGTTTTAAGATTCAAACCTCACCACTTCTAGTCAGGCATTTTCAAGGCAGATGTCAAAAGCTCCTTAGTCTGCAGGGACTGCTGAGCAGCTGCTGGGCAATGGCTTGGAGTGTGGCCCCATCCCCTCAGACAGGAACCAGCAGCCCAGAGGTGCCAAAGGAGTGGCCAAAGCAGGGCCAAAAAGCAGCTTCTCTACAAGGTAGAGAACCCTGCCTAAGATGTCCCACTGCCCTTCAGCAGGAGAGTTTTCAGGGCTGTGGGCTTGGCCAAGGGAAGGTTATGCTGTACCTGCTGGGGCTTCCACCCACCACCCTCCCTCTTTTCATGGTGTCCTTGCAACTCCCCAGCCTGCTGAGCACTCCCATGGCTGCTAGCACTGGAGTCAGCGCTCTCAGGGACGTGCTGGGATTCTTGGGATTGTCCTTTTGCAGAGCCAGGAGCTGGATTTGATGATCCTTGTGGGTCCCTTCCAACTCAGGATATCCTTTGACTATGATTCTGTGAATTGGAGCACTCCAGGACGTGAGTTTCCCGTCTAGTGCAATCCCAAAGAGTACAGAGCTGACCTTCCACCCAAAGCTGTTGCTCCTCCCATGTCCCAGGGTTGTCCTCACCCTCCCAGTCTGGGAGGATGAGGGGGAAGAAAGGGAATGACAGAGAGATTTAAATAGAAAATGTATCACCACTCCATGTAACCTGGTGGCATCCCGTGGGTCTGGTTCTTCTGGTCTTCTTGGTGGTGATGATCCCAAAAAGCAGAGTCCAATGGATTAATATCCTCCTGGTGGATGAAGCTTTGCAGTCTCTTGTGGCAGGCAGTCCTCTGTTGGTGGGAGGCCTCAGGAACGAGTCTGGGGGGCACTTTGGGGGTCTTTGATGGTTTATGACTCTACTCAGCTGCCTCTCAGGTAAATGTCCTGTGTGTACGTGGCCTTCCCAGAGCAGGGGGTTACTCCTTTGGTTTGGTGTGGAGAGATTTCACCATCACACCCCCAAACCCCTTCTCCTCCACAATCCATGGGCCTTGTTTACTTCTCCTCAGACTTGAGATGACTAGACAGCACTCTTACCTCAAGTCCCCAGTCACACTCCAGCTTCCAGCCAGGAGGTACTGGGAGGGTGGTGCTTTGATGGTCGCAGTTGCTCCCTTGCAGCGTGACAAAAAGTCTTTCTATGGCTTTAACAGCATTTAAGACATCGCCAACACTTGGGTCCATCACCCCCCTGTCCCTCTGTGTCCCCCTTTTCCCCAGGTGCACGAGGAAGGAGCGGTGCGAGCGCTCCAGCGAGCCGCGGAGATTCGCCTCGGAGATGAAGCAGTGCGTCCGGCTCACCGTGCATCCCAACAACATCTCCGTGTCCCAGTACAACGTTTTGGTGAGGAATGCTCGTCCCTGCCCCCTCCCCCCACCTCGAGTTTAAGTCTGCCCACGCTGTGGGACAGACCCGGATCCAGGGAAGGACCGGCAGAGGTTCTCCAGAGTCCAGTAACTTCCTTTCTGGCCCAGAGAAAGGTTTGCCGTGGGAGGCCTTGGTTATTCCCTGTCTGGAAGCCTAGGAAGGGACTAGAAATAGTCTTCTCTGTTTGCTGTGAGCAGCTGAGGGCAGGTCTGAAGGGGTTCTGTGCCCTGCAGGTGTTGTGTGCAGCCAGTGTAGCTTTTTCCTTCCCTTTTGTGCCTTTAGCCCAAGGAACATCAACATGGTTGGAAATTGCATCCCAGAAGAAAGACAAATAAGGGGTATCATGAATTCTTTCAATGAGCTCCAAGTTCCTGTCATCTTGGGTGGAAACACCTTCTTCTAAGCCACCAAAAGCTCCGCCCTGCTGCAGCTCCAGCACAGCGTGGGCAGCAGAGCAGAGAGGCAGGTGCTGTGCAGGGGAACCAAAGACTTCCAAGGGTCATGCTGTCTCTTGTGACTGTCCACAGCACAAGGTTTCACCCTTATGGCCTTGAGTTGCTTGGTCAGCACCCAAAAAAGCCACACAGTGAGTGCTGGCAGAGCAGCAGATGATCCTGATCATTTCCTGAGCTTAAGGCAGGAAACCTCTGCTGAAGATCAGGCCAGCTTGTGATTTCTCTCCTGACTTGTGGCAGCAGTACATTATGTGGTGAGATCCCAACATGCTCCAAAAAGGAGGCAGAGACCCATTTCATTGAGCCTGCCAGAGCTCTGTGGTTTTGGCCATACTATTTTGGGCTGGAATGAAGTTGATAATCCAGGCCCTAAAAGCTCCATCTCTGTGTGAGTTTGTCATTAACCCCACACCCTGAAAGGTCCAAATGGAATTGCTCAGGGAGCAGCTGCCAGACACCTTCCAGGTGGAAGGTTTTGGAGTGCTGGGACTATTTCAGTGACAATGAAATCAGCCTTTCAAAGCCTGCATGTACAATCATTGCTGCTTTGTTTCAGCCTCTTAACTTTGCTGTGACTTTACTTTCCTAGGCTTCAAACAAAACTGATCTGAGACATCTTAACTTCTTTGTTCTTCTGGGAGTTCAAGGTTTCTTTTTCTTATTCTCTCAGTAGTTGTTGAATTCTTTCATGTTGGAATAAATCCTGGGGGACTGGCTGGCTCAGGGAGACTGGAAATGATAACAGAATAAAAGACCTTTACCCCTGGGTTACTCCCAGGGCGAGACAGCCCAGAGCTGCTGGGGTGAGGAGCTGCCAAAATCTATCTGTTGCCCAGAAATGTGCATGAATGTTCTGGTGGGAGTCTCAGCCCAGACCCAGATAAACTGGTGACTCAGCTCATCCAGTCACCACAGAGACTTTCTTGGCAAACTTGGAGGGAACACCAGCAAAAATGGCTGGTGGTATCCTTGTGGAATCTCACTTGGCTTCTGGCAAAGGGTCAGTGATACTGAGGCAGAGAATTGTGTGGTCAGCCAATGTTTTAAATTCTGGGCACTAACAGGGGCTTGGAAAATGTTGACTGACTCTGTTTCAGTGCAGTGCTGCTGCTCTGGGATCTGTGAGAAGAGCTCCTTGCTGGGGCAAGGATCCATGCTGCCCTCATTGGGGCAGCTCCAGAGCAGGAGTGGGGGATGTAGGACTTTTTGTGTGTCCAGAGTGTGGCATTTATGGCCAAGCACTTCTGGTCTGTCCCCTGGTGTCACCTTCTACACAGCACACCTTCATTCTGCATCATCCATGCTCAGAAAGGGACTTGCTGAGCAGAACAGTTTTCCCTTCTCCATTGCCAGCAGGGTGTCAATGAGCAGGGAGGGATTCAGCCCATGTGCTAAATCCATCCAGATATCCGAAGCTTCTTCCTACTCCCCACCCAAGACAAAAAAAATCACCTTTCCCATTGCCATTCCCGTTGCCCAAAAACGATCACTGTCTATAAAACCAAGACAACCTACTCTCACAAAGGCTTAATGTCAGCCAGGGCTAAGGTCTGTCTGCTCAGCCTTTCTCTCTGGTGTTGCCTGGTGTGAAGAAACAGCTCCAACCTTTCCCTAAGTGAGGAAAACACAGTGTGTGGGAGCAGTGAGAGTTCTGTTGTGTTCTCATCCTGCCCTGCTTTGTCACCTGAACCGACCTCTGTTCTTTGTGCTGGTAGAAGCAACACTTCAGCATGCATCTGTGTCTCCTCTCAGTGGCTGTCACCTCAGATGGGGCCTCAGGTAGCTCGTGGAGGAGGCAAGTGTGGAGAGCATCTGTGTCTAGTGGTTGGCTCTAGTGTTTGGTCACAAAAATGCTAAATTTATACTAATTACTGGGTCATCAGCAGGTGCTAAAGTCCCCTGGGATGCCTCTCTGTGTTCAGGCACGACCTGGTGAGTGGAGCAGGACCCTCAGTGCTGGAGGGCTGTGGTGCAGGATGGTGGCTGGTCTGGGAAGGCGGCACCACGCCGGTGCTTCTCCAAAACGTGGGCATGGTGGAAACCAGCCACGAGATTCCTTCTCCCACGACCACGAGCAATGACACAGCAATGCCAAAGGCTGTGAACTCTAAAAACACAGTCAATCCCTCCTTCAAGGCTTTTTTACATCTGGCAGGTCCCTAGAGCCAACTGCTCCTTCGGTGGGATGGGCAGGAGAGGTTTGCTGTGCCTCTAGAGACAGCGGTGTTTTTGTGGTGGACTGAAGGCTGTAACTAGACTCTCCTCACACAGGAACTTGGTGACAGAGTGCTCCCCACCTGCTGATGCTGGGAGAGCAGCCCGTAGAGAGTTAGACTGGAGCGCTCCAGTTTCTCTGGAGTCTGCAGAGAGCCTCTTGTGAGTAGCAGTTCACCTTCCTCAGAAACCGCGGGCCCTGGGGCCGCCACTGCCCCGGGCGTCACTGCTGGCTCCAAAGACTCCCTGCCTAACCTGACACTTGCATGACAGATAGTGAGCACTCCCCCACCCCTCCACTGACCCAGCCAGCACTGGGATGCAGTGCAGGTGTCCCTGCACAGCCACAAACCACTTGTGTCAGCATCAGCATCGGCATTTCATCCCCTTCCCCTCCACCGAATCCCCTCTCCTGAAGCGCTGCTTTCTGTTGAAGGAGGATGCTCTCTCTAGCAAGAGGCTCTTTGTCTGACCTCTCCAGTGTAATTCTCTCCTGCTGACCCAGCTCTGTTTTTTGGCTCAGTGTTCTCTCTTCTTTTTTTTTTTCTCTGTCTTTTCTCCTCTCGCTCCATCTTTGCTTGCAGCTGGTCTTGGAGACCTACAACGTCCCCGAGCTGTCAGCAGGAGTCAACTGCACCTTCGAGGACCTTTCAGAGATGGATGGCCTGGTGGTGGGCAGTCAGATCCAGTGCATCTCACCAGCTGCCAAAGAGGTGCCCCAGATCATCACAGAGAACGGTGAGCATCCCACAGCTCCCCTGCCTGCACCACTTCTCCCTCCCTGAGTGTTTTAAGCTCCTCACCCCACACCCCTGTGTCCCTCCTGCTTTCTCCCAAAGCAGGATTTGGCTCATGGCAGCCTGAGGGCAGGGTATGGAAAGCACTGGTGTTGGTGGGATGCTGGTGGAGCTGCCCAGCAGCACACTGTGGTGTGAGCTGTGTGAATTTGCCTGTGTTTCTGTGTGCACAAGTGTTGAGCTGCGACACCAGTACCTGCCCTGAGGTGCTTGTGGGTGTGACACGAGGTGTTTTCAGACTGCCACCGAGTGGCAGTTACATATATACAGCCAAGACAAGACATGGAGGTGGGATATTCCCTCACCTTTTGCCCAGGCTGGTGTTACACAACCTGGGGAACGAGGCTGTACATGCTCTCAACACATCCCATCCCGTGTAGCAGCCAGAAAATCCTGCACACAAGAGTGATCCTGTCTGTAAATTCATCCTGCTCCTCCCAGATGTAGTTCTTTGTGCTCAGTTCCCTACTCCTGGCCTTTACTGCCTCCAACTGTTCCAGACTTGCTGCTGGCTCCCTCTCTTAAAGTGGTTCAGCACAGAAAAATACCTTGTCTCCAAGGATACTTCCCCCCTCCACAACTTCCTGCCCTTTTTCTGTTCCTATTTTTTACAAGAACACCTGTGGCTCTTTGCAAGGACTTGCTATAAAAACCTTGGCCCTGTTGATCACCCAGTGAGACACAGAGGATGCTGTCATTCTTGTGCTTGGCTTCTGGTGAAAATTTACTGTAAGTTTGCCTCTGAGGATCCTCAAACCCGCAGAAAATGAAGTGACACGAGCTGTCAGCATCATCTCTGCTCTCCCTGAGCTTCACACAGCTGCATGTGCCTTCCTTTTGGTCCAAAAACAAGCCCCCAGAAGGCTGTTACCACTTTCAGGTCCTGCTGAGTTATCAGTCGTGTTTATAGGGGCCAGAAACTATTTCCTTGGTATGGACATCTGTCCCAGGCCAGGCTACAATCAACCAGCAAACAAAAACAGCAGTGGAAGCTGGAGGCAGGACGAGAGAGAGAGAGATTTATGTGTGATGTGGTTTCAGAGAAGCAGCTTGGAGCAACTTGAGCAGCTGGTGCTCCACACCTTGCACAGAGCAAGTGCTCCATGCACAGAGCCAGGGGCTGGATTGGAACCAAAGGATGTGTGGCTCTGTCACATGTCTGATCCCTGGGGACATCCAGTCCTTGCATCCTGCTTTAAGATACATGGAAGATGCTGCGAAGTTGTTAAATAAGGTGTGGTGACAGCAGAGCTGTGGGAGCTGGTGGCACCAGATGGGCAGCAGAGCCCAGCACTGGCAGGAAAATGTGTTTAGTGAAGTGTGTGGTCTGTGCAGTGTCTGTGCAGTGTCTGTGCAGTGTCTGGGTGTGTGTGTTTGAGTCTGTGTGTGCCTGAAGGTGGGTGGGTGCACGTGTGGCTGCACCTTGTGATGGACTGTCCGGTCTGCTTTGTCCTGAATCATTCGTGAATCTTTAGGTGAGGAGGAAAATAGTGGAATCACAGAATTATAGAATGGTTTGGGTTGGAAGGGAGCTGAAAGATCACCCAGTTCCAACCCCCTGCCATGGGCAGGGACACCCCCCACTAGCCCAGGTTGCTCCAAGCCCCATCCAACCTGGCCTTGGACACTTCCAGGGATGGGGCAGCCACAGCTTCTCTGGCCAACCTGTGCCAGGACCTCACTACCCTCACAGGGAAGAATTTCTTACTAATATCTAATCTAAAGCTGCTCTCCTTCAGTTTAAGGCCATTTCCTCTTGTCCTGTCACTAGTCAGTTCCCACCAAATTGCTGCAACTACTGCACCCACTCCTTACCCCCAGTGATGGGCTCTGAATAGTGGTTTTGGTGTTGTGGGAAGAGGCAGCAACTGACTGCCCAGTTTGGGAGCAGCGGGAATGAGGAGATCAAGTGTAAGAGCTGAGGTTCCCATGGGTCCATGCCATGGAAATGGATGGATCCTTCTGGAATTGTGATGGATTGCACGTCCCTCACACTGAGATGGGTTCTTTGCAGCCAAAGCTGAGGGGAATGGACCTTGAGGTTAATGGGGGGTGAGTGAACGTGGAAGAAATGTCCACAGGCCCTTTCCTTCTGGGAACATCAAATGAACCAGTGGCAAGGAAAAGTTTTAAGGAGAATACTCTGTTTTAGCAGCCTCTGAATTCCAGACATCTGCACTTATTCTTTGGGCTTAGCTTTCCTATTTGATGGCTTCAGTCACCGTGTTCTTGAGGTTAGTGAGTTGTGATCTAGACCTGTTGTCATCATCCAGCCCAGACTGTGCTCCCAGGTGCACTAATTTCCAGTGGTGAACACGCACTCCATCGTCCCAACACCAACACAGAGGTCACTCTGTTGGAGAACTGGGCTCTAGAAGGATTTTATTGCTCTTTCCACATCTATTGAGGACAGACCAGCCAAGGTGCTGTGGGACAGCTCCAGGTTCAGGCTGGTGGCATGGCCAGCAGTGCTTAACTAGGCTGACAAAGCAGTCACACACTGATGTGTCTGTTCTTCCCCCAGGAGACCATCACATTGTGCAGCTTCAGCTCAAGTCCAAGGAGACGGGTATGACCTTTGCCAGCACCAGCTTCGTCTTCTACAACTGCAGCGTCCACAACTCGTATGTGCCTTTCCTTTAATCCCTGCTTCCCCTTCTGCCCCTGGATCTGCCACAGAACCCCCTGAGGATGGGCATGTGTCCCTCAGGAAGCTGGTTGGGTGGGGAGGTGACGTGGGGTCGGGGTCACTTGGGTGGTAGTCAGGATGATGGGGTCCTTCCCGAGAAGACCAAGGGTGTGGGGGCCATTTGTTCTGCAGGCAGAGCGTCACATTAGGGGCAGTTTTGGCACAGGATTGAGTCAGGACTGGGTCATGACCTCAGCACGTGGCCCTCTCATCTCCCTGTTAAGCAGGTGTTTGTGGATGGCTGGATCCTGCCCATAATGTGCACCTCCAACCCTCACCCGTCCTGCCAGTCCCACCAGCAGGAACCTCCCCCAGGTGGTTAATATGGGACTGGTCTTTCCAGCCTGGAAGGTTGGTTCCTGCCTGATGTGAGCTGAGCAGGGAACACCCAGCTGATTCCCTCAAGACCATCTTTTCCGTGCTGTGAGCTCCTTTCCTGCCTCACCCCCCATTTTTCTGGGGTTTAGCTGCCACCCGGTTCAGCAGCTCAGGAGCTGCCCCACCAGAGCAGATCTGCAGCTCCCCCACAGAAAGATGCTCTTCCAGTGGGATGATCCACCCCTGAGCAAGGCTGAGCAGCTCTGTCCCCACCACTGAGCCTGTTCAGAAGTGCCAAAAGCACATAATTACTGCGGCTCAGCAATTCACAAGGAAAGGCAATTCCTATTTCCATGTTCCTGCAGCTTTGACAAACACTGTCAGAAAGCAAGTGTTGGTGGGGAGAGCAGGAGAGATGGTGGTGTTAAATATTTATGGCATGTTTTGGTTCCTTACTTGACAAACTATACCACACTATCCATTTTTAATTCGATGTATCAGAGCAAGCACTTGTTACCAGTTTGAAGAATAAGTTGCTGTACTGGAGCTGAGGGTGGATTGGAGCTGAGCAGGATTTCCCAGAGACAGGGAGGAGGGTGTGTGGATGCCTCCTGGGCTCAGACAAGCTCTGCTGGAGGCAGTTTTTTTCTCTCCTGCCCATTAAAACCCCAGTAAGAGCCAGGAAAATTTACCCCCTTCAAGGTGCCTTCTTGGTACTTCAGAGGCTGCAGCTTTATAGGATCATAAAATCATTAAGGTTGGAAAAGGCCTCTAAGATCCCCAAGCCCAACCATCAGCCAGCACCACCACCATGTTCACCATCAAACCGTGTCCTCAGGTGCCACATCCACAGGTTTTTTGAGCACTTCCAGGGATGGGGACTCCACTACTTCCCTGAGCAGCTTATGCCAGGGCTTTACAACCCTTTAAATGAAAAATAATTTCCTAATACATTATAAACCTCCCCATGGCGCAGCTTGAGGCTGTTTCCTCTCCTCCTGTCCCTGTTCCCTGGGAGCAGAGCCCAACCTTCCACCGGCTCCCCCCTCCTGTCAGGGAGTTGCAGAGCCAGAAGGTCCCCCCTGAGCCTCCTTTTCTC
The DNA here is from genome assembly GCA_035041135.1 of Platyrinchus mystaceus. Taxonomy (NCBI): domain Eukaryota; kingdom Metazoa; phylum Chordata; class Aves; order Passeriformes; family Tyrannidae; genus Platyrinchus; species Platyrinchus mystaceus. Next base: position 1,818,402 of record JAWWLV010000045.1, read on the forward strand.
CAGGCTGAGCCCC